>CAKNYM010003826.1:0-18328 GCA_932195095.1 Andricus curvator | reverse complement strand
AGCCGGCCGGATAGCCCCAGTTTAAACCGGGCGCCGGCCGGGGATATGGCTAAAAACGTCACGGTAAACTGGTCGGATTCCGGCTTTCATACCGGCCGGGATCCGGTCGGGTAACCCGGCCACAGAACGGTCAAAAAATGTTTTGCTTCAGGCGAGAAATTGGTAACTTGGTTTGTCTTTTAAGGCTAATCGTGAAGAATACGGTGAAATTTAAATGTAAAATCAAGTTGACAAATTTTCGCGAGGAAATTAGAGTAGAGTTTAGATCACTGTTTCTAGAATCTCCTAGCAATTGTTTTATTTTTGAAACCACGTGGTGATTTGAGGTTAGGAAGGAAGAAAGGAAAAAATGAATACACAACACTATTATTTAATTTAAAATAATAATTATTCGCGAAGTAAGTGGGGTTTTTAAACTGATTACTGAAATAAGGTTATTTTTCATTACGGATCGCGATTTTATATGCGAACTTCGAGGAGATGACGCGTGCATTCTCGTTCGAGGTTCGAAACTGAAACTTACTAGCAATGTGCGTTGAAAGTTTCATTTTGAAACTTTCACTTTGAAAGTTTCAAAATGCAAAATTTATGATCAATGAAATTTAAACGAAACTTATGAAACTTATATACATTATTTTCATTCAATATGAATTTTATTTGATTGTCTGGTTACATATATAATTATATACGTGCATAAATATATTACATATAATATATTACATATTTAAGTAAACAAATCTACCTAAAACATTGCAGACAAGTCGAAGCCAAGGAATAAGTTTCTTGATCTCAAAAAATTGATTTATTTATTTTTAGGATGTAAATAATTCACATGAATATATATATATATATATATATATATATAATGCTTGAATTGAATAATGATAATAAATTTATTTCCCACTTATTTTTTTCCCATTTTTAATTTAGATTAGTTTATTAAAATGTGTTGAATTGAATTATTATCAATCATGATCAAAATTTCAAACTTTGGCGCTTTTATTGGTATCTCAGGTATCTATATTTTAGGTTATGTTAGTTCTGCTTCTGTTTTCTGACTCAGTTTATTTGATGTTAAAACAATTTTGAAATTTAAAGAGAAAGTAAAGTGCAGTTCTGATAATTAAAAACCCATTTTAAATGTAAATTAGGCATTTTTCATCTATAATTATTATAAATATAGCTAAAAATGCTAAAGTTTCACTGACTTTGAAACTTTTCATTGAAACTTTCAGTTGTAAGTTTCAAAAAGTATAAATTTCTGAAACGGCACATTGCTAAAACTTACAAGTGTCTACGCCGACGCCAGCGCAGAAAGCGTCAGACATGGCGGCAAATTTGAAAGTGTACAAATTAAAAATTGTCTGAAAATAGAGAAAATTATAAAAATTGTAATAAAGCTGCTGTTGCACATTGCAGAATCGATAACAGTTTTATTTAATAAGTTAAAACATTGGAAAAAATCAAATGTTTTTTTAAGAATTTAAAAAAGCTAGTTTCTGTTTTACTGATCTAATAAATCTTTAAATTATACTCATCAAATAACAATTCATCTAGTATCCGTAATTACGTCTTTGATAATGTCACGGCTCTTAAAAAATGTGTAATTTTTACAAAAAAAGTATCCTGACCAGTGCCCGGTCGGCTCCCGACCATGAAATCTAACCAGGGTTGTCCCGGCCAGTAACCGGCCGGCTCCCGACTAGGGGATTCGACAAAAATGTAGCCCGGCCGGCTCCCGACCGGGTCCCGGCCATGAAACCCAACCAGGTGTAGCCCGGCCGGGATCCGACCAGAAAACTTGTTGTAGTAGGGCCAAGCGGGGCAATTTCTGCACGGGTTGTTTTATTTTAAAATTACATTTTTTTAAAATAATTGTATTAGATTGAAGTTGGCTTACACGCTGAATTCCGACGATTCAGGCATTTTAGCAACGGAATAATTAATCATTTTTGACAGTACTTAGTTAAGTATACAACCCGAATAAATTCATATATTTCGGTGATGTTTCTAATTTCTGATAACAAAAAAAGCTAATCAAAATGTGTAAAATTTCAACAACAATTGCACATTATACTTTATACACCAAGGGCATGATTTGAAAGTTTCGTGCCCCCGAATATCATGTATCACAGGGGAGGTCTGACGTGGCGAGTCGAATCAGTACAATTCACTTTCAGCGCCGGTTAACAAGATTTTTACTGAGCCGGTTGATATTTGCTCGTCTGAAAATTTTTGATAAATATGAAAATTTTGGATATTTTGGAAAATTTGAAATTTTTTTGGCGATTTGAATAATTTTTGAAAACATTTCCCACACACTTCCCGAAAAAACCTGGTCTTTTCTTAGGACTTGGTCCAAGTGGCTGAGAGAAAAAAACCAGGTCTGCCCTAGGTTTAGACCTATACTTAAACCTAGGTTAAAACATAGGTTCATGTCCGCCGCGATTTTTTGGTTTAAAAAAAAAAAGTAAATTAATGCGACAAATTTTTGACAGAGAATTCAATTTTTTAATGAAAATAGCTCTCATTCATACAAATCGATTTTATTAAAATTTGTGTTGAAAAAGTCGTAGACATTTTACCTGCTGCGTTTTAAATTTTGTTTTTTTTTGGGCGGGATTTTGAAACGATAGTGAAGAATGATTAAATTTTCTTCACAATTCATCAACATTCCTCAAGAGCATGTCGGTACGAAAAAAAGCATTTATTTTGTTAAGTACGAAAACGTTAATTAACGTCTCCAATGTCAAAAACGTATATCGATCGGCAAGCCGCGGCCGTCTCGCAAATTAATTCGAGATTTGAAGTTGAAGCATTCTTATATCCTTGGCGATTAATCTCTGTTGCGAGAAAGTGTAGCACTAGCGCTGCGCACCGACCAAATGCGGAACTAATGCTCACAATGGGCCTGCATGGCTGAAGGGGCATTAGTAGAGGGAGATTTAAATTAGTATCCCACATAGTAAATATATGAAACGTATAACATATAATTAATGGAATTTTAAAGAATTTGAAACACGTATGATATTTTTAAAGGCTTCAATGACACTTGCAGGAGATTCAGAGAAATTCAAGGAATCCCGAAGCCACTTAATTTCCAATTTTTTGTTTTCAATTGTAAAGATTTAAAAACATTTTATCCATGCAATAATTATGAAAGATTTGAGATCAAATTTTTCTCAAGATTTCTGGAAAAATTTTTAGTGGTTCAGGTTTTATTTTAAACGAATAATTTTAAGTTTTGAAGATGCCAAATGTGTGGAAAAAGAATATGGAAGTCTTTGAGACAATTTTTTTTAATTTTTCAGGATTTAAAAAATTTGTAGGTAAACTAAATTTTGTAGGGTGTCAAGAGAATGCAAAAAATAGTCTTAAGATTCATGGATAAATTTCAAATGATTGTCTTGTAATGAATTCTAAGAGAAAATTGAAAAAATTTACAAAAAATATTTTATTATTTCCTAAAATTTGTAAAAAGACTGTATACAAGGTTTCAAAGCAATATTTTGCAATTTTGCCATGCTACATAATTTTAGAAAAAAATTGAGTAAGACTAAAAGATATTCAGAAGTTTTGAAACGATTAAAAAATAATGAAAACTTACAAAGATTGTTTAAGAATTTTGGAAGATTTCACGAAAGTGAAAAAAAAATTTCGGTTCCTAGGAAAAATTAAAATAAATTTTTATTTCAAAAAATTAATTTTAAGAGATTATTTAAAGACATTTCAAAACATTTTAAAAGATTTAAAAAATTGTCAAGGAAGAATCTAAAAGTTTTGAAGGCATTTTTTTATTTAGCAGAATTTGAATAGAAAATCAGGAACATTTTTAATAATGTTTAAATATCAGAAGGTTGCGAAGGTCTGACAAGATTTTTAAAAAAATTTCTTAAGACTAGTGTGGAAATTTTTAATGATTTTTGATTTTGAAAAATGAACTTGAAGAGAAAATTAAAAAACGTTCTTAAACATATCAAAGGATTTCCTGAAATTTTGAAAAAGAGTGTAGAAGATTTTAAAGCAAAATGTTTCAATTTAGTAAGATAAAAAAAATCGAGTGAATTCAAGAAATATTTAGAAGAATTAAAGAGATTCAAAAAGAATTTCAAACTTTAAAATTTTTTTATAAATGTAGATTCTTGAAGATTCCAAAAATAAACTTTAGAAGCTTCAAAAGAATTTCGAAATGTTTTGAAAGTATAAACAAATTTTCTTAAAATTCCTGGGAAAATGTAGAAGATTATAAGTCAATTTTTTAAAATTTTGAATGATTTTTCGAAATTTTAAGAAAAATACGAGACAGTTAAAAATATATTTAGGAATTTAAGATATTTTAAATCGGTTAGAAATATTTAAAAACTTGTAAACATTTCCGAAAATTTATCAAATATTTCTTGATTCCTTCCAAACTTCTAAAAGTCGTAAATATCTTTTAAAAAGACTCGAATTTTTCCTAATATTTTGTAAAATCCTATAAAATAAAAAAGAGTTCTTTAAAACCTTCCAGATTCTTTTTTGACAAATCTGAAATATTCAAAAATCTTTTTTAATTTTCTCAAGAATCTTATCAAAATTATATATATTTAAATTTAAAAACAAACTGATCTTACTTATTTTCTTGTTCTCAAAGAAAGTTTTGTTTTGGTGAATTTCAGTTAGTACCTACTTACATTAAGTAACTTCAATCTTTGTATGACTAAAAAAAATATTGAAAAAGCATTCAGTGTTACATCGAAATATTGTTTTATTTATTTCTAGACAATACTTCATCTTACGAAACCTTTTTTTATTTAGAAAACGTCTATTATGTTTTAAACATAATACAAAAAATGTTACGTAACGGTTTGGGGGGGGGGGGGAAGGTCAAAAATGATGTTACGTAATATGTAAATGCTCCCTAATCTAAATAGTCTTTCGAAAGTTATCTGGGTACTAATTTAAATCTCCCTCTACTAATGCCCCTTCGGCCGCGCAGGCCCATTGTGAGCATTAGTTCCGCATTTGGTCGGTGTACAGCGCTAGTGCTACCCTTTCTCGCAACTGAGATTAATCGCCAAGGATATAAGAATGCTTCAACTTCAAAGCTCGAATTAATTGGCGAGGCGGCCGCGGCTTGCCGATCGCTGTACCTTTTTGATGTTCGAGACGTTAATGAACTTTTTCGTACTTAACAAAATAAATACTTTTTTTCGTAGCGACATGCTCTTGAGGAATGTTGATGAATTGTGAAGAAAATTTAATCATTCTTCACTATTGTTTCAAAATCCCGCACAAAAAAAAAAAATTCAAATGTAGCAGATAAAATGTCTAGGTCTGCGACTTTTTTAATACAAATTGAATATTTTAATAAAATCGATTTGTATGAATTAGAGCTATTTTCATTAAATAATTGTATGCTCTGTCAAAAATTTGTCGCATTAATTTACTTTTTTTTTTAAACCAAAAAATCGCGGCGGACATGAACCTATGTTTTAACCTAGGTTTAAGTATAGGTCTAAACCTAGGGCAGACCTGGTTTCTTCTCCCAGCCACTTGGACCAAGTCCTAAGAAAAGACCAGATTTTTTCGGGAAGTGTGCTATGTGGGAGTATTGCTTCAATGCTCCAATGATACGTGGACAATAATGGATAGTGGATAGTGGTAGGAGCAGTAAAATAATGGCCCCATTATTGTACAGTACAATAATGAGGCCATTATTGTACTGCTCCCACCACTGACCCATAAAGGGCTACTTAAGTTCCTGAAAACAGGTACGTCACACGCGCGAATCATGCCGGCGGTGTATAAAAGAATATATATATATATATATTATAATAAATAGAATTTCTGGAATTTCTAAGTTTACTTTCGATTTTATTATCAACCTGCTTAGGAGTGAGAATGGAAAAAATTCACCTGTTTCGAAATACTTGAGAAAGAGTTCAAAATATTGAAAAATGAATTTTAGGAGAGAATTGGTTCCAAGAGAATGAAAACATTCACGTAAGATTCTTCGTAAAATTTGTAATGCTTCTTAAAATTGATTTTAGGAGAATATTTAAAAAGATTTCCAAAATTGTTGAAGAAGAATCTGGAAGACTTTAAAGCAATTTCAGTAATTTTATAGAATTTTATGTAAATTGGAATTATTTCAAAAGAAGTTTTGGAAGTTTTGAAAATATTGATGAAAAATTTTTTATTGAAAATGATTTTCAAGAATTTAAAACAAAATTCAAATTTTTGAAAGATTGAAGAAAAAAAGCAAATTGCAAATGATCTTTAGTTTGAAAAATTTATTTTAAGAGAAAATTCACAAATATTTTTAAATATTTCGAATATTTATCGAAAAGAGAAGCTTTTTAAGTACTTTGAAAAGTTTCCGGAAAATGAAAAAATTTTCTCAAGATTCCCAGCATAATTTTTAATGTTTTTTTTTTTATAATTCGAAGAGAATATTTAAAAAGATTTCAAAGAATTGTCAAAAAAGATTCTTGAAGATTTTAAGGAAACTTTCTTAATTTTTTAATTTAAATAAATTTTAACAAAAATTCTGATTCTTTTAAAAGATATTTAGAGGGTTTAGAAGTTTTGAAAAGATTGATGACCGATTTGAAAATTCAAATGATTT
Source organism: Andricus curvator (assembly GCA_932195095.1). Classification (NCBI taxonomy): domain Eukaryota; kingdom Metazoa; phylum Arthropoda; class Insecta; order Hymenoptera; family Cynipidae; genus Andricus; species Andricus curvator. The sequence continues at coordinate 11,718 of CAKNYM010003826.1, read as the reverse complement.
TCAAGAATTTAAAACAAAATGAAGATTCTTGAAGATTGCAAAAAGGAAGCTTTTTAAGGATTTTGAAAGGTTTCAAGAAAATCAAAAAAAAAAATCTTAAGATTCCTGTTCAAATTTCAAATGATTCTTTATTTTGAAAAATGTATTTTATGAGAAAATTGAAAAATATTTCAAGGGAATGAAAAAATTTTCTTAACATTCCTAGGAAACGTGGAGGACGTATTAAAAAAGATTTCATAAGATTCCAAAAATTGTAGAAAAAGATTTTAAGGCAATTGTTTTAATTAGGCAGAATTTTGAGATTAAGACAATTTTTAAAGAAAATATTTTAAAATATTTTTGAAAAATTTAAAAGATTTTGAAAATTGTCAACAAAGAATCTGGAAGATTTTAAGCCAGTCAAAATTTGTTCTTAAAGATTGTGAATTATGATTGTTCAAATGAATATAACCGTGAGGTGTATTTTAAAGTTTATGAATTTGCCTAATTTCTTAGTTGAAGGGAATTGTTATAGTAATTTGATTATTAAATTTGAAGTAATAATAAAAAATATAGAATAAATATTTTACAAATATAAATAAAAATATATTAATAAATGTACTCATTAAATTTCGTATTAGGAATGATACGAAAGAAGATCTTAAACTTTGAAATAATTATATTAATATAGGTTTTAGCTTTTAGATTTTTTCTAGAAGTACGCACTTTAGAAACCACATTATTCAAGAAAAATATTTTAGTTTTTTACGGCCAACATTTCTTTTTCTGAATTTTTTTTCATCTGAAACCCTTCTTATGGTCAGTGTTTAACTTTTTTTTAAGAAAAAGGGGTTTTCCCCTAAAAAAAAATTCAGTACGGGAGGCTTGAGTATTCCAAATCTGCAATTTAAAAAAATTCTAAACACTGACCCTAGCCGATTTTTTCTTTAAAAAATAATTACCTTCTATTTTTTCTTTTGTATGTTTCACACATTAAATAATTTCAAATGCCTTGCGAAAATTAAAAAATAATTATATATTAAAAAAAAGAGGTTAATTATTTTATTAAAAGATATAAATTTGGGGAGCAAGACTTTTATAAACGAAATAGCCCAAAATGATGATAATTCACAAAGCTTACCAGCATGGAATATTAAATAATAAAAGAATGAAACATATATTTTTTTTATTATCTTTAAGTTTTTTTACATTTGAAGCAGTATATTAAAAAAATAGGAAGAAGTGGCATATTTATTTTAAACATAAAATTAAAATCTGATTCTGTACTGTAACTCGCCGATGCTTACTTTAATAAAAACGTAATCTTAATAATAATGAAAACATATTATTGTTAGGCAAATAACTCAAAAGATTTCGAGATAAATTCAAAAGAGAATTCAAATGACATAATCAAACGAATTCAAGTTCAATTCAGGAAAATTGAAAGAATTCAAATAAATTCTTCCTCTGCCTTTTTTACGACAATCAATCAATTTTATTGCTTTTCCAACTATTTTTGCATTTTCACTATACAAATTATGGTGGCAGATAGCGATACAAACTTATAACCCAATATAGGAAAACTGAAATTTTTCTTCGACCCTGGGATTCAAAATTTTCTAAAATCTATAAAAACACTTGGAAAGAAATAAAAAAATAATTTCAGAGTTAAATATTCATTTCTCTTTGGTTGATAATGAATTTTTTTAACTGAAAATGTAGTTGAGGATTCATCTTGGTTGAAAATTCATCTCTTTGGTTTTAAATTGCACTATTTTGTTGAAAATTGATCTTTTTTGGTTGAGTTCAACTGTACCTGATTCAAAAAGAAAATCTTTTTTGGTTGAAATTTCAAATTTTAGCTTTTTCATTGAGAATTTATCATTTTTAGTTGAAAGTTGAACTACTTTGTTAAACAAACATTTTTTTATATATATATTTATTATATAATATATATAATAATTCAGATTAATTTTTTTACCAAAAAAGACTCTTTTTCAATAAAGTACATGAATCTTTCTCTAAAATGATAAATTTTCAACCAAAATTATAATAGTTCAAATTTTGGAAAAATAAATGCTCAACCAAAAAAAAAAAAAAATTTTCAAGAAAAAAGTTTCTTTTTCATACAAAAAAATGATTCTCAACAAAATAATTCAATTTTAAACCCAAAAGATGAATTTTCTACGAAAAAAGATACAGTTTCAGCAAAATATATAAGTTTTCAACTGAAAAAGATAAATTTACAAATCAAAAATAGAATAGTTGAATTTGCCGTTATAAAAGTAAATTTTTAACAATAAAAACGAGTTCTCAGAAAAACTAATTAATTTTCAACTAAAAATATAAATTTCCAAGCAAACATGTAGTAGTTGCATCTTCAATTAAAAAAATTAATTTTCTACTAAAAAGAAACGTATTTTCAGCAAAAAAAAAAAAATTTAATCACAACGATGAATTTTCAACCAAAAATAAGAATTTTTGACCAAATAGTGGAATTTTCAACCCAAAAGATGAATTTTCCATCAACATAAAAAACGAATTTTCAACTAGTTTTTTTTCAAACAGTCAAATGAATTCTTAAAAATAATAGAATAGTTAAATTTTCTACGCAACGGATAATTTTGTAACGAAAAAAATTACATTTCTATCAAAGAAGGTAAATTTCCCACAAAAAATTGAACAGTTAAAGTGAATTTTCAACTAGAACGATAAATTTTCTACCAAAAATAAACTTGTCAAATTTTCAGTTAATAAAATAAATTTTTAACCAATAATGATACGATTTTTGAACAAAATAGTTCAATTTTCATCCAAAGAAATTAATTTTTAACCAAAAAGATGAAATTTCAACTAATGAGAATATTCTTCTACCAAAAAAAGACGGATTTTCAACAAATATTTGAATTTTCAATTAAAACAGATACATTTTCAACTAAAATAGAATAGTTAAATTTTGAGTTAAAAAATTAATTCAAAAATAAAATTAAAGTAAATTTTCAACGAAATAGTATAATGTTTAACCAAAAAGATTAAATTTCTATCAACAAAATTTTTTTTGACAAAAAATGGATCAGTTACATTTTCAGTTTAAAAAAGTAACTGCAAATAAGAAAAAACTAATTTTCAAACAAAAAGATCAATTTTCTACCAATAAGGTGAATTTTCTACCAAAAAAAGACTCATTTTCAACAAAGTACATGAATTTCCATCTAAAAAAAATCAATTTTCAACCAAAATTAGAATAGTTAAAATGTCAGAAAAACAAATATTCAACAAAAAAAGAAACGAATTTTCAACAAAATATTTTTTTTTTCATAAAAAAAGGATTTTTTATCCAGTGATAGAAAAATTAATCCAAAAAAATGAATTCTCAATAAAATAATTCAATTTTAAACTAAAAAAGATGAATTTACAAACCAAAAATATAATATTTCAATTTGCAGTCAGAAAAGTAAATTAAAAAGAAAAAAACGAGTTTTCAGCAAAATTAATTTATTTTTAACAAAAAATATAAATTTTCAAGCGAAAATGGAATAGTTATATCTTCAGTAAAAAAAAAATAATTTTCAACTAAAAAGAAACGAATTTTCAACTGAAGAAATTAATTTTTTATCACAATAATGTATTTTCAACAAAAAATATGCGATATTAACCAAATAGTGGATTTTTCAATCCAAAAGATGAATTTTATATCCACAAAAAAACGAATTTTCAACTAAATAGTATGTTTTTTTCAATGAGAGAAATAAATTCTTAGCAAAAACAAAGAATTGTTAAATTTTTTACTAAACAGATAATTTTCTAATGAAAAAGATTACATTTCTATCAAAAAAGGTAAATTTTCCATAAAAAATTGAATAGTTAAAATGAATTTTCAACTAAAAATGATGAATCATCAACCAAAACAAAATAATTTTTAACCAAATACATGGATTTTAAACTAAAAAGATGAATTTTTTACCGAAAATAAAATAGGATAATTTTCAGTTAGTAAAATAAATTGTCAACCAACAAATTGTCAAACAAACTGTTAAATTTTCAACAAAATAAAAGAATTTTTGACCAAAAAGATGAAATTTCAACTAATGTAGCTACTCTTTTACCAAAAACGACGGATTTTCAAGAAATAGTTTTTTTTACCGAAAACAGATAAATTTTCAACTAAAAACAGAATAGCTAAATTTTCAGTAAAAGAAATAATTTTCAATAAAATTAAAGTAAGTTTTCAACAAAATAGTACCTATAATTTTCAACCAAGAAGATTAAATTTCTATACAAAAACATAAATTTTTGACAAAAAATGGAACAGTCACATTTCCAGTCAAAAAAATCAATTCTGAATGAGAAAAAACTCATTTTCAACCAAAAAGATCAATTTCCACATTTTTAACCAATAAGATGAATTTTCTACCAAAGTAGCTGAATTTTTAACAAAGTGCATGAATTTTCGATCAAATATTTGAATTTTTAAAGGAATTTCCAACCAGAAGGAAGAATTAGTCACCAAGAAGATAAAATATTCTCGTACAAAATTCGAATTTTCAATCAAATAAAGGAATTTTAAACTAAAATGATGTATCATCAACCAAATAAATTAATTTTGAACAAAGTAGTTCCACTTTCAAATAAGTAGTTGAATTTTTTACCAAAAAAGATGAATTCTCAACGAAAAACGTGATAAATTATATTTCAACCACAAAAAGGATTTTAATTTTATACAAAAAATAGTTGAATTCAACCAAAAAATATGATTTTTCTACAAAATGGTTTGATTCCTCAAGCAAAACAGATTAATTTTCAACCAAATAGTTGCGATATTTAACCATAATAATAAAATTAATTTCAACTTTAATTCATCGAAAATTCCCTAACTCTGTCAGGTTTTTCCTGACATTCCCTGACTTTCTGGAATTATCTGACCTGTAGGAAGTCTGTAATTAAAAAAAGTATATGTTTATTTCACTCTAGACTGTTTTTGTAAAAAGATATGTATTAATTATGATATATGGGTAATTGTCAAATTGAAGGCAAACTTGAAGTCCCAGTCATATAACATTAACTTAGAAAGTCGTACTGATTTTTTTTTCAAATTTAATAAATACTTATTAGCATCCTCTACAAAATGGTTAATTCCTTTTTTTTCATTGCTGTTCCTATTGACTTTAATTTAATATACGAACACCCCAAACGTCATTATCGTACGGCGTCCCAACCTCACTTTGAACAAGAATAAAGTGATTTTCTCCTTTGTTTGACAGTAACCTGAAAAACGCTTAACGTATCAAGTTTGTAAACTTTGGATGAACATAAGTTTCATTTATGCACATTTTTCAAGCCAAATAAATAATATTGTCAAACCTTAAAGTCTGTCCCTCGATTTTTGTCATTTCAGCCGTCATTACCGTACGTCTTTTTTTCCAGTAAAATATTGTAGTTACAATTGAGTAATAAATACAGAAATATTAAGCGTATCGCTTAATACAAGATTCTATAAAATTGAGGTTAAATTATGAAGTCTCTTTTTCGTGAATCCGATATTAAAACTGAAAAGTGCATTTTGACAATAAAAACGTCATTCCCGTACGTGCGTTAAAACCCAGTTTTGAAGTGAAACAAATCAGACGGATAATTTCTTCGATCATTCCGAAAATAGGATTTGTTTCTTTCAGCAAAATATAAATCTAACTAAATGAAAGGTATTTAATGTTTCCTTAAACACTGTATATGTTTTCTCCATTATTATTGACAAAAAAAACTGTAGAAAGAAATCACAGAAAGATAATTTGTCACTATTACTTATAAAAAGAATTTTACTATTGCTGTCAAAACTATATTTTGGTTTTGATTGTAGTATAACGCTTTTATTTTTCAAGTTTTCTTTTTAGTTTTGAAGTTCTCAGGAAACTGAATAAATTCGTATTGCTTATTTTTAACAAAATAGAGATAACTGGACTTTCAGTGTATAAGAATTTTATTGAAAATTCATCTCTTTGAGAAGAAAATTAACTTTCTTAATTGAAAATTTAAATATTGTATCGTTTTCTGAAGATTTATCATTTTTAGTTGCAATTCAACTATTAAATTTGTTGTTCAGAATTCATCTTTTTTATTGGTTGAAAATTCAAATACGTGGTTGAAACTCTAGCTTGTCATTTTTTGCTAATATCGAGGTAATGACTCTCACAAAATACGTTTTCGGATGCGCTGATCACGAATCCATGACCCCTATGACCCCTAAACGTCAGGATCAAGGTCATTTCAAGGTCAACTTCAATAATTCGAGAGATATCTTTTTTTTTACCTCAGATCCTGAAAGAGCGGAAAATTTTACGTTTGCATATATTTTTACCCACGGGATCGAGTGACCTCTAGAGGTCACATGAAGGTCAAAATCATTCTTCAGAATTTCTGAACCTAGTAGCTTGTCATGGTTTGCTAATATCAAGGTAATGATCCTTACAAAATACGTTTTCGGGTGCCCTGGTCACGAATCCGTTGCCCATATGACCCCTAGACGTCAGGATCAAGGTCATTGAAAGGTCAGCTTCGTTAATTCGAGAGATATCATGTTTTTTACCTAAAAATCGTTATACATAGACCGCAGAGTTCAATTTGAATACCTTATAACCTCAAAGTTTCATACACCAGCAGGAAAAAAAAGTAAATCTAAATATCCCATAACCTAAAAACCTAAAACACAACATTATTTGAGATATTTAGATTTTTTGCCTGCCTTGCCGTGTATATATTTTGAATCCCTCATATACAATAGCGTTTGCATAGGTAATTTCCTCTGTATATGGCTACCATGGCGAGATACAGGCTAAGGAATTTAGAATTATTGATTTGACCTTCATATGACTTATAGAGGTCACTGGGACCCGTAGGAAAAAATATATCCGAACGTAAAATTGCCCGCTCTTTCAGAATCTGAGGTCAAAAAGATTATATCTCTCGAATAAGGGAAGCTGACCTTCAAATGACCTCAATGCTGACGTGCAGGGGTCATGGATTCGTGATCAGCGCACCCGAAAATGTATTTTGTAAGGGTCCTTACCTCGATATTAGCAAACCATGACAAGCTACTGGGTTCAGATGTTCTAAAGAATGATTTTGACATTCATATGACCTCTAGAGGTCACTGGACCCATGGATAAAAATATTTACGAAAGTAAAATTTCCTACTCTTTCAGAATATGAGGTCAAAAACATGATATCTCTCGAATTAACGAAGTTGACCTTCAAATGACCTTGACCCTGACGTGTAGGGGTCATAGGGGTCACTGATTTGGGATCAGCACATCCGAAAACGTATTTCGTAAGGATCATTACCTTGATATCAGCAAACCAGGACAAGCTACTAGGTTCAGAAATTCTGAAGAATGCTTTTGACCTTCATGTGACCTCTATAGGTCACTCAATCCCGTGGGTAAAAATATATCTGAACGTAAAATTTTCCGCGTCTTCAGAATCTGAGGTCAAAAAGATGATATCTCTCGAATTAACGAAATTGACCTTCAAATGACCTTGATCCTGACGGGCAGGGGTCATAGGGGTCACGGATTCGTGATCAGCGCGTAGTTATAATAATTCTCTCACTGGAAATATTAAATATAACGGGCTGTGAGGCACAGTTGCACCTATAACGCTGGAGTAGCGGTTCACCGGTCGGGCTGTAGTCTACGCGGAGTAAATTCCATCGCGCCGGCAAATTAAAACATCAACAGCTTGTTAACTACTATTCCAATTCAGCTATAACTTTCCAGAAAACTTCCTTGAACCTTTCTGAACAACTTTCTCGCTGACAGTTTTCGCTTGCTCAAAATTCGTTCGACTCCCCAAACACTAGAAGTTGTTTGTGCACGAATTATGCACCGTCTTGGAAAAAAATTATTAACAATTTTTTAAATAAACATTTTGAACTTTTGCTAACGTCATCGGTCGCAGAATATGACAATGCATATTTATGATGAGTTTTATTACAAAATATCAAAAACCTGCCATTTTGTCGCGAGTTGAAGTGAAAAAAATAAAAATATTTTGATCAAAGAAAAAAACAGTTTTTCGTAAATAATTCGAAAAATAAAAAAGCTACAACTTTTTTTGTGAGAAGAAAAAGATGCGAAATTAAATTTTCACTCAGGATATATATTTCAAAAATTAAAATTGAATACTTTAGTTCAGACATGCCCAACTCGGGGAAATTCCCTGCGAGAACACATGTTCCGCGTCCCCTACTCTTTCTCCTAGAGAGCGATAGAGGTGGTAGATGCGTGGGAGAATCTCCACTCTGGGACGTACGCGTCTACCACGCGCATGCGTCTACCACTTCTCTCGCTCTCTAGGAGAAAGAGTAGGGGACGCGAAACATGTGTTCTCGCAGGGAATTTCCCCGAGTTGGGCATGTCTGCTTCAGTTTCAAGTGATCAGGGGCCTCCCACTCCAGCAAAATAATTCTCTATCTCCTTCTTGCATCCGGCGACTCATTTGCTCAACATAAATTCTTCAGATATCTACGTTATCGACGTGATTGTAACTCACGAAAATGGGGACTCCCCTATTTCCCTCTCCTTGTAGTTCATACTTTAGTTTAAGCAGTTGGTCAACTCGTCCAGTCACGTTCAGTCAAACTGTGTCACTGGCTGCGGGATCAGAAACGCTATAAAAAAAAAGTTATAGGAAAAAGTGAGAAGGTACATACGTGTATACTCAACTTTATTAACTTAAAGGTACATTAATTTTTTTAATATTTCCTATCCGAAATAATAATTTATTAAAGATATTATATGTGTCTATAGAATATATTTCCTTTGAAAGAACCATATATTTAGAATTCAAAAACGCCTTAAAAATTTGTACAGGCTGGTCGTAGGACAATTTTATTCGTCAGGAGAAATCAGGGATTCTTAAAAAAAAATCTTGCAAAAGTGAGGGAATTTCTGTAAGTAACTGTCAATGAAACTAAATTTTTAATTTTTAATTTGAAATTGTTTTATTCCGTTTCTATGATATTCTATGTTAAAAATTTCACAAGATTAAGATTCTGGTCTTCGAATAGTAATGGTCAGGGAAAATGAAAAATAGGTCAGGGAAAAATTAGGGTATTTTGAAAAATAACTTTTGGGGCCACTCTGATTCTTGTTAGTAATTGATTTGCCTTGTATTTCAATATCTATTTCGTTTTTTTGCAGTTGTTTCCTTCTCACGATTATATTTTTAGTCAACAATTTTATTATTCAATTTAACATTCAAGAATTTTGTTCAGAAGTTTTTTTGAAAATAATTTAATCCTTTTTTTTTACTTTTTGGTTGAAAATTCAACAGATTTGCTGAAAATTCGTCTTTTTGTGTGGAAAATTCAACTGTTTTCGTAAAAAAATTGATTTTTTGTTGAAAATCCATATTTTCGTGTTGAAAATTCTGCTAAAAACTTTATTAAATATTTAACTATTTTGTTGAAAATTATTTTTTTTTTTTAAATTCATTCGTTTTAGAAAGTATTTCATCTCGTTTTTCTTTTTGTTGAGAAATCGTCTTTTTTGGTTGAATTTAACTGTTTTTTATTTAATATTAAATTCTTTTTTGGTTGAAAATTGAACTATTTGATTGAAGGTTGAACCAAATTCATAAAAATCATTTTTGGTCGAAGATTCAAAATTTTAGTTAAAAAATACTCTCTTTGGTTGAAAAATCAATTTTTAACGGTTGAAAATTAATTTATTAACTGAAAATTTAAAAATTGCAATTGAAGATTCACCATTTTAGTTGAAAATTCATCTCTTTGTTTGGAAACTTAACTATTTTGTTGATAATTCATTTTTTAACATCTTTTTAAAAGTTCAATTACTTCGATTGAAAATTTTACTATTTCTTTGAAATTTTTCTTGTTTAAATTTATTTTTTTTTTACTAAACATTTCCATTTTTAGGTGAAAATTAACTTTTTTGTTAAAAATTTATATTTTTGAGATGAAAATTGAACTGGTTTGCCAAAAATTTCTCTTTTGGCTTGAAAGTGCAACAATTTGGATAAACTTTGTTTTTCTTTCTTGACTAAAAAATCATTACTTTTTGAAAATTCATCTTTTTGGTTGAAAAATTCACCATGTTAGTAAAAAATTCATCTCTTTGGTTAAGAACTGGACTATTATGTTGGAATGTAATTTTTTCATGGGATCTATTTGTTTAAAAGTTCGTTTGTTTGGTTTTAAAATTCATCTCTCATGGTGGAAATTTCATCTTTTTTGGTTGAAATTCAACTATTCAGTTAAAAGTTCAAATATTTTCCTTAAAGTTTAATTTTTGGGTTGAAAATTCAACTTTTTGGATAAAAATTAAACTGTATTGTTGAAAAATCGTGTTTTTTATTGTTGAAATGTCAACTATAACATTTTTTGTTGAATTATGATTTTTTGTGGTTTTTTAAATACCAATTGTTTCTAATACATAAATTTCACTGTATACTGATAATTTAATGTTTAAATAAATTGTTTAAACAATTTATTATCGTTTTCAGCAATTTTCTCTTAGAATAAAGTTAGAAAGTCGCGATTCTTTCCGAATTTTTCAACTTATTTTCAACTTTCGAATTAGAGTGAAGTAATAATTAATTCTAGTTAACAATCATAATTGTTTAAGCAATTTAGTATTATTTTTAGTAATATTGTCTTTGAATAATGGTAGAAAGTTGCGATTTTTTCTTAAATATTCAACATTTCGTCCACTTTTCACTCAAAACGAGGTAATAGTTATCCAAATTTGATGAACCTAATTGTTTAAACAAATTATTATTATTTAAAACTATCTTCTCCTATTAGTAATGCTAGGTAGTTGCGGTTTTTTCTAAAATTTTCAACTTTTTCTCCACTTTGTTCTTAGAGTGAAGTAATAATCAATGCAGTTCAGCAAAAATAATCGTTTAAACAAATTTTTATTGAGCTATAAATTAAAAAAAATGTAATTAAATTTATTCAGAAAAAAGATCTTCCCCTTTCGCTCCGCTGGGATTCGAACGCCAGGTCAACTGATTGCCGGCCAGGTGCTCTTCCACTAAGCTAATAGAGAGATCGGAAGAAGAATCTTTTTTCTGAAACACGCTTTCTTTTGCAAGATGTTATTATTATGTTATTATTCTTCTTCCAATCTCTCTAGTAGCTTAGTGGTAGAGCACCTGACCGGCAATCAGGTGACTTGGCGTTCGAATCCCAGCGGAGCGAAAGGAGATCTTTTTTCTGAATTAATTTGATTTAAAAAATGTTTAATTTATAGCTCCGTCTAGTCTGAAGAGACGTTAAAGATTTCCTGTATTAGAGGCGATAACATTGATCGATATTGGAGATTTCCATTTTCACGGTGTGTGAAAAGATTTCTCTTCTGATTGATCGGTACTGTCTCCGATGATAATATAGATTCCTAGTAAAATTGACTTGTATTAAAACATAACATCTTGCAGAAGAAAGCGTGTTTCAGAAAAAGGATTCTTCCGATCTCTCTAGTAGCTTAGTGGTTAGAGCACCTGACCTGGCGTTCGAATCCCAGCGAAGCGAAAGAAGATCTTTTTTCTGAATAAATTTAATTTAAAAAACATATAACTTTCTTCTTTTTATGGAGCTTTTAACGAAAAATCGTCTGTCACTTCTTCATGGGGCTTGCGGAACCCCTCTCCCTCTCCCTCTCCCTCTCCCTCTCCCTCTCCCTCTCCCTCTCCCTCTCCCTCTCCCTCTCCCTCTCCCTCTCC
>CAKNYM010003805.1:0-11544 GCA_932195095.1 Andricus curvator | reverse complement strand
GGCCTCTGATGAGTTTCTCGAGGCCTTCTAAACTACTCCCCCCTGACATCCTTTCAGGTGGTGTTCTCTGCCTGATCTTCTTGAGCGCTTTCTCATTTTCCCCTTCCTCATCTAACTGGTCTCTAACCCTTTTATTATCCTCCGACTGCTCCCCTTCGCTACTCGTGGTCGCTGGTTGTCGCCACTTATCAAAAAAGCCCTTCGCGTTCGCCAAGCACCGCTAATCGTTTAATTTATAAATAAATTATATAAACAAATGTACATTGCAGATATTTATAGGCAGACAGAAATCGTTTTTCTTTTATTATTGTTTAAACTATATTGGCAATGAATTGTCTAGATGAAATATTGTCATGCCTCACTATTTGTTTATATTAAAAACAAATTATAAACGCCTAAAATGTTCATTTTTTGTATTATTGGTTTATAAAATAAGCAAATATTAATGCATATCAATTTTTTTTAGAAACCATAATTGAAAATATAATTTCAGCAAGTTCGGAGGAAAAAAACGAATTATTTTCGCTTAAAAACTCCTCAAATGCGCATTTGTTTATATAATTTGTTTATGAAATGAACAAATATTGATGAGTGGCAACATTTTTTTCAGAAAACGTCATTAGCGATATAATTTCAGCAAGGTCTGAAGAAAGATCGATTTCTTTTCGCTTAAAAACGCTCAAAATGTGCATTTGTTTATATAATTTGTTTATCAAATAAAAAAATATTGATGGGTAGTAAATTTTTTTTAGAAAAAAATCATTGGCAATATGATTGCAAGAAGGTCGAAAGAAAAAACGGTTTCTTTTCGCCTAAAATGCCCAAAATGTGCATTTCTTTATATAATTTGTTTATAAAATAAAAAAATATTGATGAGTGGCAACAATTTTTTCAGAAAACATCATTGGCAATATAATTGCAACAAGTTCGAAAGAAAAAACGGTTTCTTTTCGCCTAAAAACGCCAAAAATGAGCATTTGTTTCTATAATTTGTTTATAAAATAAACAAAAAACATTAAATATTAAATTTCATTGGCGACGTTTCATCTTAACGATGAAGGCAACCGATTTCAGAGCAGAAATATACTTTGAAGACGAATAACCCCTAATGTCGATCATTTGTTAATACAATTTGTTTATAACAATTAAATTTGCAAGTTAACAATTTTTTGTCTTTCCTATACCCCTGTGCATTAAATACAAGGGACGAGAAGTATAAGAAAAATTTTCTCTAGAAGATAAAAAATAAAATTAAAAAAATCGACATTTTTTTCGCTGTTTGCATTAACATAAAAATTAAATAAACAAAATAATAAAAAATCTACTCTCACCATTTTCTGAAAAATTTAGTCCTGAGTTTAAAAAAAAAAAATCTTAAATCGGTGCATAATTGCGTTCTAAATGTCATTTTGAATCTCGTTTTCCGATTTCACCCCACTGTGCAGCGCCAGAAGATTTTTCTACACGTTAAAGAATGAATTACATATCAAAATGTATAATTACTATTTAAATTTTCATAATTATTCTAAAATTTAAAACACTTATTTTTATGATCTGCTTATAAAATTTACATTCTTACCGACAAAACATTGCCAACGCAGTCAGTTATGAGAAGTTTTTTTATAGTGTTATGAGTGATATGACTGTTGGGTCAGTCTAAAGTTAATTGATCAAAATTTACAATTACTATATAGATTTTCGTAATTAAAATTAATCAGGTGTATCAACATATTTGATTTTTTAATTATTATTGAATTTAAAAATAAAATAATAAATAAACAAAAGCTTCACTACGTACCAACTTAATGCTGAGAACAGGAACATCTTCATGCTGCGAACCAAGCTGCGAACAGTTGTCCATTATTATGAGTAATACATTTATAAACAGACTGACAATACTTATTTCTTTGTTCTCAAGTCTCAGAATATAATTTTAGCTCGAATTTAAGTGTTCAAAAACTTTTAACAAATTTATAGTTATTCGAAATTTTTATTTTGTATTAAAAATTATTTCTCCCCTAAAATCGAAGAATTACATACGCATATAGCGCGCGACTGACAATTTTCGTACTAACAAATTATTAAATCGATAATGTTAAATTAATCCTTCCTATTTCAGCTTAAGAATTTAAAAGAAAATAGCGCATTTCTTTGTAAGAAAGTTAATAATTTTATTTTAACTAATAAATAATAAATCTTGCCTAATGATTTCTTTGTCTTATAGTTAAACAATGTAAAAGCTTTGTGGCTTGTCCTATCATTTGAATAAACAATTTCACGGGAATTGATTTCGATTTTTGTATATATGCTTGGATGCTGGTCTTTTTTCCGATGAGTAGCAATCGGTAGCAACTTTCTTAATTTTTGGGTATTCTCATTCCCAATTTTTGGGCCAAGTGACACTTCGCTATATTATGTACTTACAATTAGTGAATCAACTCTTTGTTAGGCTTAAAAATCCTTTAAAAAAACGACAAAAATATTTGTTTGCTGGTACCGACGGTGTATTCACTTTGCTCTTTATAATGCTTTGCAAAGTTTAAAATTATTCAAAAATGATGTGATTGTTTAAAAAATGGTTTTAAAAAAAGTCGCATCGAGATATTTCGGGGACCAAAGTTGTTTTGGATTGGACTCTTAGTTTGTTTATAATGCTTTGCAGAAGTTTGAAATCCATAAATGTAGGTGACTTCGTGGTCGCTTTTTTTAGTCCGAGTCTAAACGTCCGGACAGTCCATAATTACGTTAATGTACGTTTATAACACGGTCGAGTCTAAACGTACGCACCTGGAAAGGGGAAGGGGACATATGGGTTGTGTCCGGACGTATAGACACTAACTTTTTTACCCGAAATTCAACGACCTTATTATATGATAATAATAATAATAATATAAATACATAATAATGTATAATAATATAATAAATATAATAAATATGAAATATTTATTATTTAAATTAGATTAATTTTCTTAGTTTTTAACACAAAATAAATCCAAGAAAAATGTATAGTTTCAGCACAGGAAAATTTTGTTGGAAATTTTAAAAATGTAAATTTTTGTATATAGAACTTTTTTAATGACAGCGCAATGAAGCATTTCGATTTTTTTTTGCATCTGCGTTTAAATAAACTGCATGCTTGCATTTTCAGAGTTCATTGTTACCTACCTTAACAAAAAAAGATAAGTATGCTATTTATCCATAGCGACAAAAATATTTTGTCGATTCAGCAATGAAATTTTTCTTAAATCAACCAAATATGCATTTTTGCATACCTACATGAAAATTAGGATGCTTTTCATTTTTCAACGAAAGCACTCTAAACTTCATCAGAAGACCACATTTTTAATTTAAAGTTACGTAGCAATAAGAAATACAAAAATGGAGTAAATCCAAAAAATGATAGATTTTCAAAGAAACACATTTCAGATAGTCTTCAGCCAATAAAGTTGTGACGTATAAACATAAAAAAATAATAATCTATCAACATTTATTTTATTTAGCCGAGCTGGTCTTGGTTGCCAAGGGACCAGAAATGAAAAGTAGGGAGTCTTTCGAGTTGAGACTTCCGCCTGATATTCTTTGACCCCTTAGCCCCTTATTAACTAAAAACACTCATCAAATAAAATAAATGTTGATAATACAATTTCACGAAATTTCGAAAACAATTTTTTTTGTAATTTTCAAATCGACTAAATCTCATGGTTTTCCACTGTTCCATTTTGGAAAATTAAGGAGACAGATTACCCACAAAGCGAGCCTCCAAGTTATAACGTTTTATCTACGATGGAAAATAAAAATGGTCAATTTCTTTCTCTGCAGTTTTTCACGGAAAAAAGAGTGGTGGCATTAATAATAATTTATTTTTAGCAATTCTGCAGTAAATAGTGTTAATTCTCATTCACTTGAGGTTTAAGAGCAAAGAGTTAATTGCCATTTTCTGATGAGCTTAATGGCAGGTATCTGAAGATTTATCATCAACAGTGGTGTAGTCGAGGCCTGGTGGGTCCTAACGCCACCAGGAAACTTTTTTATGAAGGCCTGGCTGCGCCAGGCCGCCTTCTCACTGCACAGAAAATTTTTCTATCAAGAATTTAATCTGAAGATAGTATGGAACCCACTTTATGGCAACAATACGTTATTTGAGAGTATTTATGGGAAATCATACTTCAATCTATATTCTATTTCGTGGCATTATTTTTTTGTCAATGGGAACAATGGTAATTTTGTTTTTTGAAAATTCATAAAAAATATTTCGCATGCAACTAAAAATGTGCTATATATACCAAAATGAGGGCATATTCCTAAAGATTTTTTTTGCAAAACAAAAACGCATTTTGAAAAAAGTGAGGGTTACGCCCTTTTCATTTTTGACCTTTCAACTATGTAAAGCCCCGGTTTGTTTTTATTCCCTCTTTCTCAGATGTGATGTTAAAGATCATGTTTTATCTTTCGAGTGATGGTTTTTTATACTAAAAGATCATTTTCAAACACTTGAAGTTTTCATAGATTTAAAACATGAGAAAATGTAGTTTCAAATAATTAAGAATGGCAACTAGGTAAAGCCCACTATCAGCAAAAAGATTCTTGGATTCAAAAACAATTTCTTTGTATCAAAGTAAAATATTCATTGGCTCTAAGTCTCTCAGAACGTTTAAAAAACTCTTTAATCTTGAAAGTATAGCTCATAATGACCACTTGCTTCCATAATTTTATCAGCATTATCTATTGTGAATCCTATCACAGAAAAAGTTTTCTGTTTCTCCAGTAAAATGTCATTTTTGGGCTTTATTACCTATAGTTGTCATTCTTACTCTCTAAATATGAATCAGTGAAGAATTCACTGATTGAAATATTAGTTGGACATTTCACTGATTAATCAGTGATTCCGGACTTTTCACTAATCAATTCAGTAACACCAGAGTAAATCATGCGAGACATAACCTCTAAGTTTTAAAGTAAAGCGTTGTTGCTATTCTTTTACTTAAGTAGCAAAAATAATTTTGTTAAGAAATAAATTTTTGAATTTTCGGGCTGTAAGTGTGCTGAATTTACTGCAGGCAAAATATACTCTACTCGTCGTATAAAAAGTACTTACTTGACGGGTGTGTACATGACAGTCGAATCTTGAAAGTAAAGAAATATGTGAGGTTTTTTGTCATTTAGAAGCATCAAATTCTTTCCCTTTTTTTAATATTTGATCAGATTTATGGGTTTTAAGTTTTTACTATGATTATTTCATTGAATCTACTAAAATCTCATTTTATTATGACTGCTAAATTGACGTGGTGCAGTTCTGCCAACTCTCAAAAGTGAAACTTTCACTGAATGAATCAGTAACTTTTCACTGGTTGTCAGTGACCGGATTCTAGCTTTTTGAATCAGTGAGATTTCACTGACAATCAGTGACTTTTCACTGATTCAGATTTAGAGAGCAGTGCCTCAATTTATTGTTGCCTGACAAGTTTAAAACTTGTTTAGACAAATTACATATACGTGGAATTGTACAAATTTGTAGATTCTAAATATCTTATTTTCACGTTGCAAAATAATATTTTTTTAAATTTCGTAATTTTTGCCTGTTGATGAACAAAGGATACCTGCTGGAGAGGTTCACTTTGATGGGAATGATCGTCGACATGGTCCCAAATTTTGTAAATATTTGTTACTTCATATGAATAATAATAAATACACAATAATTTTAATAATTTTTCTGGTACCTCTAAAGAAATCTTCAGTAAATTTTAAGATATTTTTGATAAGTTTCAGGTAATTTTCAAAAATTTAATTTCGTGTATGTATGTATGTATCAATATTATCCTTTAAGTTTCCATAGTAAGTCAAAGCTTCTATGAAAGTACTGCCAGGCCACTTTTTTGGGACTACACAACTGATCATCAAAAAATTGTTTTTCAATAATTAGTTTGATTGTATATGACAACTCTGATAAAGTCTATCGCAAGGTCCGACCTTTAGAATTTTGATAATGTTGCTGAAAACTTTCGTGAAAAAAAATGGTTGCTTCTTCTACTTTTTAAGAATAAAACATAATATGTCAATAAAGAAGAAGGCCTAATAATAAAAAATATAACTTTAAAGAATATATTGACGCCTCCATTTAATATGAGTCTATGTGCTGACAGCGCTGTGTGTGAGACTATACGCTGTGTATAAGCATAGGGAATAGTCTCATACAGAGCGCTGTTAGCACATAGACTCATATTGAATGGAGGCGTCGATATATGTTACACAAATTCTGTTATTACTCAGTACACTAAACATTTTTTTTTAGTGTACGACGCTTCAGCCAAGACAACATCGGGCCTGCTCACGGGAAACAATGTGCATTTAGGAAACTATGATGAATGTCTCAGAATAAAAACCGAATATGGATTCACAGGTCAAGCTTGCAATGCTCAAGTTCAGATTGCAATTCTGCAGAAGGAAGATAATTCAATTAACTCAACAAACCTATTTATTCAACTGGCGCTTGCTTCGGTATGACCAAAGTCAGTCTATGTGTACTTCATTTACTTGCTATCGCAAAGTGTTAGATATGTAATTGTAATGTATATGCTACGTAGGTTTTAGCACAAGAATACGATAAAAAATGAAAATGTTGCTGATAAAATATGAAAACGCATCCGCTGTATTACTGTAATTACAGCCATTGCATAGCTGTATATAGTAACTGTTTCATAACTGTAACTTAATTATTTCATATTTCTCATACAACGTTCAAACACTGAAAAAAATAGTAGGTTGGGACAACTAATAAAGTAGTAGGACCAGCTACTTTAGTTTGTAATATATGCCGCTGCTATTTAACTGGTTGGGGCTACTACTTTTATTCGCAAGATTGGTAGTAGTTGTCCTCACTCCTTTACTTGTTGTCGTGACAACTTTCGATGGTACATACTATTTTCAGGCAGTAAGCCTTACCACTTTAATTAGTAAGTCTTACCATTAAATTAGTTAGTCTCACAAGTAAGCTAGTTGATCTCGCTACTTAAAGTAGTAATCCTCACTATTACAATTAGTAAGTTTTACTATTTAAAATATTAGTCCTTACTATTAAAATTAGTCAGTTTCACTATTTAAATTAGTAGTCTTAAAATTACTGGCTCGTGGACTATTGCGAAGTTAGTACTTCTCAATATTGAAATTATAGTAAATTTTACTATAATTTCTCTATAGTGAACACAAGAGCGTCCTCAGGACTTCCTATAGAGACCAGGTCCTGATAAGACGTCATGTCGAAATACACCCACATGCCCATTGGGATGTTAATGAAAAACCACTATAATTTCAATACACAAGAACTCCAATATAAGGACAGTTTCGGGGGTTGCCGCGCAGTGGCCGTGGCACTAAATTCGTCGTTGGATAAATGGTGCGAGGTGGCCACGCATTGTTGACACTGCTTGTGCGCTAAGAAACTGCGTAGGCTAGCAGTTCTAGGAAGAACAAAATCAGTCGGCCTTATATTGGAGTTCTTGTGTATTTAAAAGTGCAGACTTGCAGTAGTAGTAAGTCTATGAGACAATTTAGATCGATGCGATAGTCTTCACGGTGTTCAATACTGCACAATTCACAAAAAGGTTAAGATGAAAATCAGTGAAAATGGCGACGATCGAGAACATGACGCGATATTTCGGTGCGAATGTTGGCAGCACTGCGCAGGTTTCAGTTCTGCCAATGTCGTCACGGAGGGAAACTTGTAACTATTACTACTTTTATTTCTTGGAAAATAAATTGGTGGTAAATGTGACTACTTTGTTTGTTGTGACTAGAATTACTATCATTACTAATATAACATACGTAGGATTACTAACGGCTACTTGTTGCCGCACTAAACTATTTAGTTACTTTTACCATCGAAGTGGTTGTCGCATCTAATACCATCTCTACTAATAAAGAGCTTCTTGTCACAACTAACCATTTTTTTCAGTGAATGAATCTCAGCATAGGTGTTACACAATCATAATGTAACCGTTTCATAAATTTTACGTGACTGCTTCATAAATTTTACGTGACTGCTACATAATGGTAACGTAATTGTTACATAACTATTATGAAACTATTGCATAACTGTAACGTAACTGTTCATAACTTTAATGTAACTGTTGAATAACTGTAACATAAATGTTTTGTAATTGTAACCTAATTATTGCCTAACTATTAAGTACATGTTAAATGACTCTGATGATGCTGTCACATATTTGGAACGTAACTGTTACACAAAGTAAGCACTCCACGTATAGCACATAAAAGAAAAATTCGAATTACACTACAGTTATCAAACTGTTACGATGCAGTTACGCAGCGGCTACGTTACAGTAATTCAATGGCTGCATTTTCATATTTTATCGGCTACATTTTAATTTTCGATCTACCCCTATTATTTAATAGTCATATCACAGGCATGGTAATTGTGAAACAGTTACGTCAACGTCATTTAACTCCTTCGTCACTTTTTTGAAACAGTTACGTTATAGTTATTGAACAGTTATGTCGAAGTTATAACACACTTATGTTAGCAACATTTAACTGTTTTGTAACAGTTATGATACAATTACACTATAGTTTTGAAACAGTTATATTACAGTTATGAAATCGTTACGTTCAAGTTATGATACAGTGACGTTTCATTTATGTAAATGTTACGTTGAATTTACATAACATCAATGTAACTACTTAAAGATAATTGCAGAAAATTTGTTGGTACTAACAAGCAGATTTTTGCAGAATATAACACAATTTGACGGTGTAAAAGTTATTAAATATGAATCGATATGGTGTGTGCCATCTACCTGTAATTATACAGAAATATCACAGGCTCTGGATAAACGTCTTGATCCCCTAAGAATTCATGATGTAGCAAATGTCGCTGTAAAAGTCCACACAGTCACATGTTATTCTGCGAAGAACGATCGTGTCGCTTTTAACACTGAAGACTGGATCTACACGTAAGAAACGTGAGATCAACGATTCAATTATCTAAACAAGAACTTGAAATTTAAAATCAACTATACATATTCATATAGCACGTTTAAATACAAATTATCTTAGAAAGTATTTCATTTAAATAAAATTGACAATGATTTAAGTACAAAATTTGTATAATCTTATATTAATAATATCTCACAATAAAAAATTAGAAGTTAAGAAACATAAAATATTAATAATTAACATTTAATATATTTTGTAGAGGAATTATTATTTTGTTTCTGGCAATCATCCTAGCCAGTACTACTTATGACCTTATCAGGACAAGAGGTTCACAACATTTCGACCATAGAGGTATTTTCTTATTTAAATATTGAAAAATTACATTATACACTGGAACCTGATATTGGAAATCTCAGATTTACGATATTCCGAAAATTGATACGTGGCTCTGACTGTTTACGTTCGGATTCCCTGGACTTAGGATCAAGGCCACTGCAAGCCATGCCCGAAGCCATGGTTCATTCCAGATTCCAGTGAACACTGGAACTTGGATTTAATTAGTCTGGATTTAATGCGTTCCGAGACTGACTGCCGCGGCACTTTCGTTATAAGAGGAACCACGGAGCGGAAGTAGATGATGTGTTCAGTCAAGCGTGACAAACAGCCTGAGGGCCGCACTCTCAGCGCGTTAGTTGCATCAGGTCGCATCATACGTCCAAATCTGACAGAAATCGTTCATGGGGCCCTAACTGTTTACGTTTGGATGGTCTGGATTTAATTTGAAGGCCACTGGAAGCAGTTCCCGAAACCGAAATTAAATCCAAGTTCCAGTGTATTTGCATATTGACTTACATCTTTATTATTACTGCTATTATTATTCATTTCTTAGATACCAAGCACATCTTGCTATCGTCCTTTTCACTTTACACAAACGGAAGAAATCTTTTTTCGATTGAAAGACGAGGAAGTGTGATTGGCTGCTTGGATGCACTTCGATTTTTTAGTATTTGTTGGATTATTTTTGGACACACATATTATATGGAGATTGCTGGCCTAAAATTAGATTTTTCACACATTACTACGGTAACTTTAATTATATTCTTTTATTTTGTGTTTCCATATTAGATTTTTGCATTTTTTTCTAGAATAAAAAAAAATGAAAAATTTAAGTTTTGTATTGGATTTGTAGATGCATGAAACGTGGAGTAATCTTTTTATACTGAATGCAAATATCGGCACGGATACATTTTTTCTCATAAGCGCAATTTTGCTGGCTTATACTTTGCTTATACGAAATGAAAAAAGTCCTGACGATTCTTTGAACTTGATGCATCTTTACGTACATCGGTATTTTAGGTAAAAAATTTTGAAAAATATTCACATTTTGATTCATTTGGAAATGTTATATTTCTGTAACACAATGCATATACTGAGTAATTTATGCAATTCATAAAGAAATGCTCCATTTATTTTACATTTTTGTTATAAGAGATATAGATCCTTTTCATATAAATGCTACACATTTGTTATATAAGTATTAAACTATGCAGATTAACACCAGCTTATGCCATGACCATAGGATTCTATGCCACCCTCTTTTACAAACTGGGATCTGGTCCAAATTGGGACACGTGGGTGGGAAAGAATAGCGATTATTGCCGTAAAAACTGGTGGACAAATCTTCTCTATATTAATAACTATATTAATTTGGATGCTATGGTAAGATTTTAGTATATTATAATACATTGTATTGATAATACAGTAATACAATCTATAGAAATATAATATATCGTATGCATTTTAGAAAATACAAAAACGAAGATTTTTACAACTTCTGAAATCAGGGGCACATTGGCGATGAATAAGCTTTAATATTACAAAATCCCTGTACATTATATCAGTTCAAATTATGTGGTCACAGGGCATGACGAAATCACAACGACAGGCCGGCGGAACCCTCGTGTGTCTTGGGGACACGGAGCGACCCAAGGATGGCAGTCTTCTGGATCCATCTCGCAAGTGCCTCGGCATGTTTTTGGCACACAGGTATGCCTTTGAGGTTAGGAACCAGTGATAGTTTCGCAACTCCAAGAGCACCGATCACAAGGATAATTATATTTACCGAATGTTTTGGGTACAGTCGCTGCAGCTCCCTTTTAAGGTCTTGATATCTAGCCTCCTTTTCCTTCTCCTTGGTAGTGACGTTTTAGTCGGTCAGAGTCAAGAATTTGATCGTGAATATAGTTTTTTTCTCGAAGTCCTGGAGAACGATGGCAGGCCTCCAATGTATAATGAAGACTTCTATTCGAAAATCGTATATCCAGAAAATTTGTCACTTCTCGTTTTGGCAAAGATATTATAAACGTAGATGCGGTGCGTCCTTAGTTACCCGCGATAAATATAGACGGCGCGTCCGGCGAAAATTGTCAGTTCCCCTCTACCCTCCACTACTCCCCGATAGCACCCATCGATATAGTTCGCCAACAGCCACTTGGAGCGCTGTAAGCAACTCTCATCATACTCCTCGAAGCGCACTGATGGTAACTACCTCGGACAAGAACCATTCAAATTGAAAATAAATTCCCAATTAAAACA
>CAKNYM010003802.1:0-11266 GCA_932195095.1 Andricus curvator | reverse complement strand
ATTAATAAATCGAAATAATTATCGGCGATCGATAAAATAAGAAATCTACATTTTTACTTCTGTTAGTTTTTATTTTTATAAATAGAGGTCACCCTATGACTCACAAAGTGACGACTTAAGAAAACTTCCTCCATAAAACTACGATGGAGGTTAATAGTTTTCATCTATTTTAATGAATGATTATTATGCATAATACATAAAAAATTTAATTTAGGTGAATTGTTGGTGACTTTGTTAATATATTTAAAATGTATTTCACTAATTTTTGGTGACCTCTGTATTAAAATTAAAATCAACATGAGTATAACAGTAGATTTCTCATTTTATCGATGACCGATAATAGGGAGATTTTGCATAACGTTCCGTGGCTTGTGGTAAACACTAAAGTCACGCGTTGACGTTACTGCGCATGCTCTGCGAGTTTAGCGTTACCGCTTTCCGCTATCCGACGTTCGTTAGCGTATCATTTATTACAAAATGGCGACTATCATGATCTGGACCAATGGAGGTTACCTGTTTTTATATGAAGGAAAGCTTGACTAAGCAGGCAAAGGAGAGAATGCGTTTTAAGAAATAAAATAGTTTGAAGAATGAATCAATAAATTTTTCAAGTGTTCAAAATTATATAATTTTTAAACATATTTAGGTTGACACACTACAATTAAAGGATTTTACATTGTTATTGAAACATTCAAATTCAAAAATGTCACTTATAAATTAAAAATTGAAAAAAAAATCAAACAATGAAAATTTTTAAGTTTGTATTCAGCACTCTGAAATTTTTATGATTTGAGGCTTATTTTATTTAAAATAATTCAATTTCAATTTGTTTATTTTTGAATATTTCATTTTTACTTTCTTATTTAAATTTATTATAACAGATATAGCGAACCTCAAAGCGTGTCCAGAGTTCTTTCAGAGAAATTTGTAAGTGTTCAAAATTATATCATTTTCAAACTATTTTAACTTAAAAACAGTACAATTTAGTGATTATAAGATGTTTCTTGAAAAATGTAAATTGTAAAATGTCATTTACAAATTGAAAATTTAAAAAAAATTAAACAATGAAAATTGTAAAGTTTACATTCAGTACCCTGAAATTCGAACGATTCGCGGTTGATTTTATTTTAAATAATTCAGTTTTATTTGGTTTATTTTTGAATATTTGATTTATAATTTCTTATTTTAAATAAACAGTCAAATATTGTTAAATATTCAAACAAAAATTTTTTATTTAAAAATTTTCAAACTGAATGCTTAAAGAATGGAGTATTTTAGAATGAAATAATATTTGAATAGAATTTGAAATTGAATAAAAGCATTTAATTATGAATATATTAACTAAAATGTTTTTGAAAATTGAAAAAAGATTTTGAAGTTTCAATCGGATGCAAACATTTCATTAATTACTAAGGCTTTCGAATTGAAATAGTTCCATTTTTAACGTAATACTGTAAATTATTTAATTATTCACAGATTCATAATCGTCTTATAAAATCAATTTTATTATTATTCTATTGTCAAGAGTCGAACTATAGTTCAATTTAGAAAATAAATACTTAATTTACATTTACAGTTTATCAACTTAACATTTTTATTTTTTTGTCAAAGTTAACCCGTGCCCCCGAGCCTTTGAAATTAACATGGGGTATTAAATGGGAAAAGCTTGATTTAAAAAAAATGGAAAAAAGAGCTACTTGTTATAAACTTTTTGTGAATTGAAGTATTAAAACCTCTTAACGCATGTTTTCTATTAAATTCATACTAAAAACGGTATTCTTTGGATTTTTTAAACTTTTTAAAAATAATTATTCAATTTAATTTTAATTTATTTATTTGATTCAATTTTTTTAATTTTTAATTGTTAAGGGACGAGTTTCCAAGTATTTTGTAAATAATTTGTAATTATTTAAACAATTATTATTTGTTTAAGAATTATGTTTTTCTTAAAATCGTGGTAAATTATTGTTTTCGGGATATAAGTGATAGATTTTAATTTTACAGAAATAGAATATACCTACCTTGGATAGTTTATAAGAGAATGTTCTTAAATTGAAAGCAATATATTAATTTTATTAGAAGTTATTAAACAAATGTATAAATTTTTATGTTTCCAAAAAACGTTAATAAATCAAAAAGCAATTAATATTCTTTAATCTCTTTGGACTAGCTTTAAAGATAATTTTCTGCATTATTTTAGTGACTTGATCAGATATTTCTAGAATTTATCCTTCGATGCAATCAAAACCGAAACTTAATTTAAAGAACTTATCAATATTTTGACCCCTTTTCAAAGAATTTTCACGCGATAAATCAGGGAAATTAACTTATCCGAGATTATCCCCAAAAAAAATCTTTCTAAATCACTCAATTTCCGAACTTTTAACTTCTATTGCGACGTTATTGGAAACTAATGCAGGACACATGGTCATCTTTTGTCCTAAAAAAAAAGAAGGGATCAGTTCGTCTCAACTGTCTCAAGAAACCAGTCGTGTTTTTCGAGAATAAGGGAAGAAACCAAATATCAAATATAAAATTTAAAAATTTTCCACAAAGTATAACCTCAAGTGTAACCTGAAATTGGACAGGGAATAGAAGAGAGCCTGGAGAATATTTTTAAAGATAAGTTCTTTTTTTTCTTAGATCAATTTGTATTAATTTTACTGAAACAAAATTTTTAAAGCTCAAAGCTTCAAATAATGATGAAATTTCTTAATAAAAATTTTAGACTATCGTGCCTCATGTGGGTTTAATGGGGGGGGGGGGTAAACTCTAAAGATACTTCAAAGCGGTTAAAAACTCAAAAATTAAACTGATGATGTTTCACTTGACGCGCTGTTTTCAAAGATTCCTAAATGCATTTTAAGTTTCCCTTAAACTTGTGATATTTCAGTTCAATTGTTATAAGTATTTCAATATTTCAAGCAGGAGAAAATTTGACATATATGTTTATATATGGCTCTTTATCGAATTTGAAAGAATTAGGTATGCGAAGGAATTTCCAATTGATTTTAATGGTTTGAAAGAAATTCCAAATCTTTTCTTTCTTGAAAATCCTGACATGTTGGGGTAGGGCTGCTTTTTGACAAATTACAGGAATTGATTTTATGGTTTTTTTATGACTTTTTGTAATAATTTTCTGATCCCTTTTCAAAGAATTTCCACGCGATAAATCAGGGAAATTACGGTATTTCAGAGGTTTCTTTAACTTATCCGAGATTATCCCTAAAAAATCTTTCTAAATCACTCATTATTCCGAACTTTTAACTTCTATTGCGACGTTATTGGAAATTTTCTTCTTCTAAATATTAATTTCAGTGCTTTTGGGATTTTTAAGGATTTAAATCATAATATTGCAGTTCAATTAATATAACTATTTTAATATTTCAACCAGGAGCAAATTTCATCTATATGTTTATATATGGCTCTTTATCAAATTTTAAAGATTTAGGTATGCGAAGGAATTTTCAATTGATTTTAAGGGTTTGAAAGAAATTTCAAATCTTTTCTTTCTTGAAAATCCTGACATGCTGGGGTAGGGCTTCTTTTTTGACAAATTCCCTCAAATTACCTCATTACAATATTCTAAATATTTGTCATCCTAGGTCGAAAAAGAACATATTTAAGGGTTCAAAACATGTAAATTCCTGTACAAGTACAAAATTCGTCTCAATAATAGAAAAAAGTTGTACTTTCCGGTAATTTCGGTTGTAATTTATTGTATTTATTTATAGATTCCTGTAAAAATAGTTTTAGTTTTCTGTACTTTTTTGTAAAAAATTTTCCACCAGGGTATGTGGTAAATACCGGAAACTTGTTATTTTTCGCAAAAAAGGAACTATAGGAAAATGTTTTTTTTTTTTCAAGTTCGGTATTTCGACAAAAACCGGGACATTTTACTACGAACCGGGACGCTTTTCAAAACACCCAAAAACCGGGACATGTCCCGGAAAACCGGGACGTTTGGTCATCCTATATATGTAGATATATAGCTCATACTAGAGTTCGTAGGATTCTTAGATTTTTTGTAACTCCATTAATTTCATAATATAGGGTGACCAGATTTCTGTTTCACCAAACTGAGACACATATAAACACACCAATAAATCGCAAAATGAAAAAAATCTTTTAAATTATTTTATTTATTTATTGTTGTCAATTATTCTACAATC
Organism: Andricus curvator; assembly: GCA_932195095.1. Lineage (NCBI taxonomy): Eukaryota > Metazoa > Arthropoda > Insecta > Hymenoptera > Cynipidae > Andricus > Andricus curvator. Next base: position 7,094 of record CAKNYM010003802.1, on the reverse strand, counting down.
CTTGATCCAGTTTCGAATCAGATTTTCCAAACATCTTTCTTGTTTGTTTTTTGTTTTGACTTTTGTTTAGAATACAGGGCTCGGATCGTGCGACTTTTTTAAAGAAAAATGCGACTAATAGACATTTTTCCGTTTTTCTCAGAAGTTCGCTGTACTTATTTTCAATTTTTATCGCAATGAAATTTATAAAATTAGAATTCAAAGCTAAACAAAATTGTATTATTTTAATTGAGAACATTAAACATGGAATAATTTCTTATTAAAACTTTATTCTGAGAAAATTTTTAATTAATAGCGTTCAAAATTGAATTTGAAACTTGAATTCGAACTACATAATTATTAGCACCCAATATGAAAATCCAACTATTTTTGGTTGAAAGTTTATTCGTTTTGGTCAAAAATTAATCTTTTTTGTTTGAAAATTGGTCTTTTTCGGTTCAAATTTGAACTTCTTTGTGAAAAATTCCTTTTTTTTTTGGTTGCAGATTCATTATTTTTGTTGAAAATTCATCTCATTGATTGGAAATTTGACTATTTCGTTGAAAAATCTTTTTTGTTGTTGTAAATCAATTACTTTTACTGAAAATGTAACTTTTCCACTTTAGATTGAAAATTTATCTTTTTTAGTTAAAAATTCAACTATTTGTTTGAAAATTGGTGTATATTTTACTCCTTTATTTGAAAATGCAACCATTTGGTTGAAAATTCAATTATTTTGTTCAAAAGTTATCCTTTTTGGTGAAAAATTCAACTTTTTTTTAAAGTTCGTTTTCTTATAGAAAATTCTTCATTATGGATTGAAAATAATCTTTCGTATCAATATATTTTTGTGTTGAAAATTCAACTGTTTTATAGAAAATTCGTCTTTTTTGGTAAAAAATTAATCATCTTGGTAGAAAATTTATCTTTTGTATTAAAAATTCATTTCAGTAGGTTGAAAATTCAACTATTTGATGAGAAATTAAACTATTTTGTTTGAAAATGTGATTATTTTGTTGAAAATTCTACTCTTTGGTCGAAAATTTAACTATTTGTTGAACATTCGTCTATTTTGACAAAAAATTCGTCCTTGGGCACTTATTTTTGTTGAGGCTTAATCTCTTTTATTTGAAAAATCGACCATTTGGTTGAAAATTCAATTTTTTTGTTCAAAAGTGATCTTTTTTGGTCAAAAATTCCATTTTTGTTAATATTCTTTTTTTAGATAGAAAATTCGTCAGTATGGATTGAAAATTAATCTTTTATATTCTCACATTTTTGGGTTGAAAATTCAACTGTTTTATAGAAAATTCGTCTTTTTGGCTTGAAAATTCAACTTGGTAGGCAATTAAACTGTATGGTTGATAATTAACATTTTTGTTGAAAAATGATATTATTTGGTTGAAAAATCATCTATTTTGGTTCAAAATTGATATTTTTAATTGAAAATTGACTTTTTCTAGTTGAAAATTCAACTATTTGGTTGAAAATGTACGTATTTTGTTGAAAATTCTTCTCTTTTGTAGAAAATTATCTTCTTGTTTAAAAAATAATCTATTTCAGTTGAGGATTAAACTATTTTGTTCAACATTCATACTTTCTAGTTGTATGTATTTATTCTCTCCCTTTTACGGGTTTGAGGGCCTCCGCTCCCTTCACAGTACGTTACAAAACCACTTATACTACCTTAATAATACTTACTACCTAAATAATAATATTCTACTTATATTAACTTATTTACTATCACTTTGTCTTAACCTAATTATTTTCGAGATTTGCTGACTATTGATTTTCCTGGGCTTCCGTTTCCTCTTACCATTTCCGTTAACATGATTTTTCAAGCTTTATTTACATTAGTTTCCTTGACTAGGAGTACGCGCTTGGCCTTTCCCTACTACATGCCCTTTACTTTCTCTCATTTCTTCCAGTCTCATCATCCAGCTTGCCCCTTGTCCACTTCCATCCAAGATCCACCTTATCCTGTCATCCACACTCTCCCCACCTGTTTCATCCCCCGTACATCTCTCTAAAACATGCCCCCATGATTCTATCTCGTAATTACAGACTCTACATCTTCTTTCCTCTTCATCCATCCAGTACCTACACTCTCTCATTCCTTCTCCCATCCTAAATCGTATAACGTGGTTCCATTTACTCTCCTTTTTAATCTTTCTTAAATATTCTGGTTCTCCTTCAGCCTTCACTACCTTATAACACCTGTTATACTTAGATTCCACGATTTTTTTCCATCTTTCCTCCCCCTCCTTAATTATCAGTTCATTCTCTAACTCTTGCCATACTCTGACATCTGCTCTTATATCGCATTCCCTCCTCCTATGTTGTCTCTCTTCCTCCCACCTTGATCCTTCTGTGTTACCCCTAGTCTCTTTGTTTACTACTTCCCTTAGACAAGCTTGTGCTATCCTGCTTCCCTCCCCCCTCTTTAGTTTCTCCTCAAAGTTCCATGCTCTCTTCATTTGTCTAATAACCATTTTACTTTTACTTAATTCCTCCCTCAACATGTATCCTGGGCAGCTCCAGCTCACTCCCATTACCCATCTCAAGAATCTCTCCTGCATACTTTCCACCCTCTTGTGCTCCTTCCATCCCCAGATCTCCACTCCGTAACTTAGGACTGACCATACCAACGCATCAAACATCCACAGTCTCATTTTCCAATCATCTTTAAACCTTCTCTTCCCTATACCCCACACCTGCCCCATTACTTTAGTCGCACATTCTATCCTTCTCCTCACCTGCAGTTCAACCCCTCCTTTCGACTCAAACCAGAAGCCTAGGTAACTAAATTCCTCGACCTGTTCCACTTTCTCCCCGTACATCTTCCATTCATATTCTACCTTTGTCCTTCTCTTCCTAAACATCATCACCTTCGTCTTATTTACATTTACCGTTAGGTCTTTAATTCTCACATACTCCTCGAACACTCTCATTATGAGACTCATCCCTCTCTCGTCATCCGCTAATAAGACTATATCGTCTGCATACGCTAAGGAATATACCTTGCTATTTCCCAAAGCCGTTCCCCCTTTTCCTTTCTTCTCCAGTTTCTCCTCTAGATCTGCCAACAAGAGACTGAATAGTAGTGGGCTCAATGGGCACCCTTGCCTGAGCCCCCTTCCACTCCAAAAAATCTCCCCTTTTTGTTTCCCAATCCTCACCCTTATCTTAGTCTCTTCGAATATCTCCTTTATCCTCTCGACCAACTCTTCGTCCACCCCCTTCTCTTTCATCACCTGCCATAACACCTTCCTGTTTACCGAGTCAAATGCCGCTTTAAAGTCTACAAATAAGGCCACTAATTTCCCTTTCTTCCTCCCTAAACTCCTATTCACAAGATAATTCAGTACGTAGATGTTGTCTACTGTTCCCATCCCTTTCCTGAAGCCCGTCTGATTGTGTGGAATAATCCCTTTCTCATCCACCTCCGTTTCTAATCTCTTTCTGAGAATCTCCGTATATATTTTGTAGCCCACCGACATAAGTGTGATTCCCCTATACTCCTCCACCTTCTTGCCCTCTCCTTTCTTAATTATCGGCACCACTAACCCTGTCCTCCATTCCTTAGGCCATCCCTCTCCTCTCCAAACCTTTTTGCATACCTCCCACAATTCCTTTCTCACCCCTTCTCCTCCAAAACTCAAAGCCTCGTTCTCAATATCGTCCTCACCTGTTGCCTTGTTTCTTTTGAGCCTCCCTATCGCTCTATTAAATTCCTCCCTACTTATCCCATTATTGCTATCATCTTCCCCTTCTATTACTTTCCTCTTTTCCCCCAACACCTTATTTTCCACTCCTCCCAACAGTCGCTTAAAGTACTGGGTCCACTCATCCATCTCGATTTCCTCATTGATGCCCTTCCTTCCTCCTCTTTCCCTATTGATCACATCCCATTCCCTCCCTTCCCTGATTGATTTTTCCACCTCTTCCACATACCTACTTTTCTCCAACTGCCTTTTATCACTTAACAATCTTTCATGTTCTCTCTTTCTCCTATTATATTCCTGTTTCCCTATCTCCCCTTTTCTCCACTTTTTTACATTTTCCTTCATTCTATCTTTACTCTCCTTACATTCTGCGTCCCACCATCCCCTCTTTATTCCCTCCTCTTCTCTTGGCCTTACCTCTTCTTTTATCCTCTCGGTTAGTTCTTTTATCTTTTCAAGCCGCGTGTCCACGTCTTCCCCTTCCATTCCTCTAATCTCCTCGTTCTCCATTCTTTCTTTAAATTCTCTCAATTTATCCTCTCCCCATCTACCCATTTTTACTTTCCTTTCGCCAGTTCTTAACCTTTTTTCGCTATGCCGCTTCCATCCTGAGCATTTCAATGTCGCTATTAGCGGGAAGTGTTCTGAGCCTATTTCATTACCTACTTCCATTTTATCCATTCTCTTCCTTATTCTTTCTTCTGCTAGAATGTAATCAATCACTGTCTCCCCTTACCCTATAAAAGTCAATTCTCCTTCTTCATCTCCCCTTATATTTCCATTGCAGATAAACCACCCCTCCTCTCCTAATAAGTTCAAAAGAGTTTTACCCTCCCGATCTATCTCCCTGTGCTTAGAATTTCTTCGAAAAGTTTCGCTTTCTTCATCCCATATCTCCCCCCCCTAACTCTCCTGTCCACGCGTTCAAGTCTCCTCCTATCAAGACCAACTCTTCATTCCTTCCCTCCATCCATTCCCTTAATACTCTCCATCCTTCCTCTTCTCCTCTCCTTCTATACACACAAACGATCGCCACCTTCTCTTTTCCTACCTTTATTCTTCTCACCATCACGCCTTCCAGCTTTTCTTCTCGCTCTTCCACTCTTTCATTTCTCATCAGCTCCTTCTTAACCCCTGACACCATGCCTCCCATCGCTCTTCCCTTCTCATGTTCTTTTCTCGCTTCTTGCATTGTCCATACATAACCCTTCGGCAACTTTCGTTTCAAGCCCTTCCAATCCTTTTCATCCACCCACGTTTCACTCAGCATTACCACGTCCCATTTTCCAATAGCCTCCCTGAACCCCTCGTTCTTGTTTTTTAGCCCTGACACATTCCAGAAAGCCACACTCACTCCTCTCTTTTTGTCCTTCCCCCTCCTCCTTCCCGTGCTCAGTTTTTCTTCTCTGGTGGAAACCCCGCCCCGCCTCTCCTACTCTCATTACCTTCGTTTACCCTTCTCTCAAGTATCGATCCCTCTGCTCTCAGCTCTTCTCTCTCTTCGTCCCAGATCCACTTCATCCCATTCACCCACAACCTGTCTTTTCCCATCCAAACATTACCCCCGTTCCTCCTCTCTATCCATGCTCTCCGTTCGATCATCCACTTCCTCTTTCTCTCTCTCCATGTCAGGTCCTCTTCAATTCTTTCATTCCTACCCTTTAGTACCCTTTTCCGTTCCATAATTTCTCTCTTCTCCTCCTCGCTTCCCACTTTCACTATGAGCACACCTGTTTTCCCTTCTGTCTTTCTCCCCAGTACCTTCACTGCCTCCACTCTCACCTGAGCCCCAATATCATTCATCAGCTTCTCCACTTCTTCCTTTCCCGAGTCGCTTTCTACTGTCATTCCTTTAATTACTATGTTTCGCTTTCTTTTCATTTTCTCTTCTCCTTCTAGTCTTACTTCTATTTCATTCAGCCGTATGCGCATTCTCTCATTTTCTTCCTGCAGTTTCTTATCATCCCCCTTGACTACGTCTCCTAATCCCACCTCTTCCTTCTTTTCACTCTCGCATTCTTGTTTCCTGACCCTCTCCTCAAGCAAACTCATTTCAGCTCTCCTTTCTTTCTCACTCTCTATCTGTTTACTCTCTATACTATCCAGTTTCCTAAACACCTCCTCTTTCTCGGCCTTCCACAGAGCATCCCACTCCTCCCATTTCTTTCTCATTTTTTTCACTTCTTCCCTGACTTCTTCCCTATGCGTCCTCGCTCTGTCAAAACCTTTGCAGGTTTCCTCTCTGAGGCCTCTGATGAGTTTCTCGAGGCCTTCTAAACTACTCCCCCCTGACCTCCTTTCAGGTGGTGTTCTCTGCCTGATCTTCTTGAGCGCTTTCTCATTTTCCCCTTCCTCATCTGACTGGTCTCTAACCCTTTTATTATCCTCCGACTGCTCCCCTTCGCTACTCGTGGTCGCTGGTTGTCGCCACTTATCAAAAAAGCCCTTCGCGTTCGTACTGTTTAGACTGTGCTCTCTTTGTAGTCTTTGCAGGTTCGTCGGTCTGCCTCGTTTGCTTGCTACCGTCTCTTCCCCCCCACCCTTATCGAGCTTTACGAATACCTCTGCCTCAACACTACTCTCATTGCTGACAATGCTACCTTCGATGTTCGCGCTCGCCTCATTCTCTTGCCTACATTCGCTGCCAATTCTCGACCCTCTCTCTGTATCCGTCTCCTGCTGCCCTCTCTCTGTCCTTTCTGGACTTCGTGTAACCAGCATTCTGCCGCGTATTCTTTCCTACGTCACGTTTTCTTTTCCCTCGCTTTCAATCCCCCATGCAAATCATCCAATCTAGATCTGAAGCCACCACTCTAAAAAATCACTGAAAATCTCTTACACTATAACTCACTACTCTTAAAAAACTGTCTCTTCTCATTCATCCAACCCTCATGCTCACCTGTCCCTCACCCCGCGTTAAAACACACCACTTTTCACAACCGTTCCTAACCTCAAAATCCTTCTCTTCCACTTTTGACTATTTATTTATTTATTTGGTTGTAAATTCATATTTTTGGTCGAAAGTTAACTATTTTGGTTGAAAATTGATATTTTAAATAATGAATTTTCCACAAGAAAAATTCATGTATCAAACAAGAAGGTTCATGCATTTTGTTGAAAATTTGTCTTTTTGATAGAAATTAATATTTTTGGTTGAAAATTAATCTTTTTTGTTGAGGATTCAACTATTTAGTAGTAAATTCATATTTTCAAAAATTGTCTTTTTGGCTTGAATATTCATCTTTTTCCGTTGAAAATTATCTTTTTTGAGTTCAATTTTTTTTGCGTCAAAATTCGACCATTTGGTTGAAAATTCTCAACTATTTGGTTGTAAATGCAACTGTTTAATTGAAAATTATTATTTTTATTTAAATTCAACTATTTAATTAA
>CAKNYM010003800.1:0-10398 GCA_932195095.1 Andricus curvator | reverse complement strand
TATCTGAAAGTTACGTCGATAGACTTTGCGATTGAAAGTATTCAAACCATGTTTATAAAACTGTTCAGAAAAAAATTATTAACATTTTTTAATACAAATGAATATTAATTTCGATTTTACTAACACTTTAATAATAGTCTAATGAGTAACTCCTAAAATTTTAATGTAAAAAAATGGATAACCCTGGGATTTAGAGCGAGTTGAAGTGAAAAAACACTGAAAATCGTCGTTTCCCAAAAAATGTGTTTTTTGCCTTTATTTTGAAAACAGCAAAAGTGACAACTTTTTACAAGAGGAAAAAAAGATGCGCAATAAAATTTTCTATAAGGATATATGTTTTAAAAATCAAAATTTTAATTTAAAAAAAAAGTAGCTCAGGGGCCAACCGAATGGTGCAGAAAAATTTTATACCCCCTTATTGCATCCGGCGGTTCAATTTTATAATCTATTTGAATATCCACACGGGTATTAGACTCAATATCAGGATAATCAAATAGACACTCTAGGGTTGTCACTCAGAAGTGGCTGCGTCAGGACTTCTACCGAACGCCGAGCGAACACACCCGACACCTGTAATGCATTTTGTATCAATTTTAATTTGTTTTAGGTTTCATTTAATAATTTAAATTTCCGTCTCTCTTACTCTCATGAATATGCATATATTCGTATTCACATAAAGTTTTATGCAACAGCAATTCTGAGAGGAACTGTAAAAAGTAACTTGTTAATAAATTTTCAAAATCAATTTTTCTGGGTTTCGCGAATGTTTAGGTTTTTGTTACTTTTGTTACAAGTTACGTAACAGAAATTCTGAGAGGATCTTGAAAGGGTAACTTTTATTTTCAGAAGATTTTTTTTGTTATTTTAATCTTGCCAACAAATTTTGAAGAATAAAATTTTCGTGTGTTTCTCGAATTTTAATTTTTGTTTGTTACTTTGTTACATGTTATACAACAGTAATTCTGAGAGAAACCGAAAAGAGTAACTTTTTTGGTTGGTAAAAGGTGTTATTTCATGTTAGGCTTGCTTACAAATTTTCAAGAAAGCAACTTTGCTGAGTTCGCGAATATTCAGGTTTTTGTTAGTTTCGTTACAAGATATGTAACAGAAACTCTAAGAAAAAGGTTGTTTTGTTAGTTCGTTCTTCTTTGTTAGTTTGTTAATAGGCCCGAATTCGAAGCTTTTTTGTGCCCAAACTAAGCTTCGTACAGCTTTTTGCTAGAGGACTTTTTTGTTAATTTTTGTGTGCACTATTACATACTTTCGACTGTTTCATAGGTGGTGGGACACCCTGTACATACATATCTAGGTATGAGGAAGACGAAAGATACTAAATTTGACCCTCCAGTATGATTAAGTAACGCTCCGAGATAATCAAGCTAACACTCCTGAGGTAATCAGGTTTACACTCCAGGACTGTCAATTTTACACACTGAGTTAGTGAAGCTAAACATCACATTTTGACACTCCATGGATGGTACGCTACCCTATCTAGGGGACTGTGCAATAGTTAAATAGGGATGGACGATTCTCTCGAAAAGATCGATTCAGGAATCGATCCAGGATCGAATTTATTAAGATCGATTCAGCAAAAAAATCGAATCAGAAGAATCGATCTTGAAAGAATCGATCTTTTAAGATCGATGTACAAATTTCCTCAATAGTTTATATTTACCTATGAATCATTACATTTATTCAATTTCAAATAAAATGATTAAAGATCGACGATCAGACACTGTTTATTCCTTTTTTCACAAAAAACTTTGTAAACCAGGAAAAATGCTTAAATGTTTTTTCATTTATATTGGAAATAATTTATTCTTGAAAAGTAATTACGATGCTTATTTTAAATTGCAGTTGGAAAAATATTTTTGGGTAAAATAGAAATGGAGAAAAATGTTTCGTTCAGTTGAACGTTCGGAACTTCAGGTACATGAAAAACATGAGCTATGATAAAACAACAGTGTGATGTGTAAATTTTTCGTAGTTTTATTATCGTAATATAAGTAAACATTTTCCAATTCTTCTGTCAAAGATAATATCTTTGCTTCTATCTACTAAAATATACTCAAATATACTAGTCTGTCATGGTCGAACAAACTATGGTCTCGCCACGCGCAAGTAAAAAAAAGTCAGCCAATCAGACGGCTCCCTACACATGCAACTTTGATGCCATACAAAGTTTCGGACCTCCCTTTCTAACAATAAAGAATAGAAAAAGAGGTCTATCCCATTTCGAAACTTTGGTAAGAAACACTTTGAGCGCAGGTTGCGCTTGCGCTTAGATTGAGATGCAGTCTGGGGCACAAAAGAAAAAATTATAGGAGCAATAAAGATAAAAAATGTACGCCGTGGTCACGAAACTATAGGACGGACAGATAAATAAATAAAAATGAAAGAATCGCTTCTTCGATTCTGGGGGCAAAGAATCGATCCAATAAAAAATCGACTCGCAAAAAATCAATTCAAAAGATCGATCTTTTGAGTGCAAAAGATCGATCTTTGAAGATTCGATCCAGAATCGCCCATCCCTAAGTTAAAGCTCAGGTATAGTCAGCCTGACACTCCAGATGTTCAGACACACTAATTATTCTTCTCCGTGTGGTTATATAAAAGTCGAAATACCCGCAGTGGCGTAAAGAGAAACGTGGAGGCCCCCCCGCTAAATTTTTTAGGAGGCCCCTTTGTAAGTGAAAAGGAATAGTACATATATAAGTGTACTTGCTGTAATTTTTTGAAAATTATTTCATAAATATACTTCATTTATTTCGCCCACGTAACTTATAATTTACTTTTATGGCGTAAACACTTATAATTAGTACTGCATACTGAAAAAATATATAAAAAGCATCCCTTCTAGAAATAATTAATCGAAAACAATTAAGAACGATAGAACGAAATGTGAATTGTTTTCAATCGTGTTTCTTAATCGTGTGTGCACGATTGGGAACGATTGAGTGTTGCAAAGTTTCAATCGTTCCCAATCGTTCCCAATCGAGCCAATCGGTAGTAGGATTTCGAGGTTATGAAGTGGCAATTTGATGGCAGCACTTTCGTCTCGCGGGAATTATTTGAAAACGTTTATTTACTTTTTTTCGAGACAACACATTTTAAGCAATATGTTCATGAAAAAAATTGAATAAATGTTTTGTAATAATTTCCGCGAGCTGAGAGTGCTGTTATCAACAAATTTGCCAATGTGGTGAAGTTTTTTCATCAAATTATTCATTTCATTGTCTATAATTTTGTATAAAAAACGTGTAATTTATTAAATAAATTGATTAAAGTATTTTAGGTACAGAAAAATATATTTTGCATTTAAAAATTAAACTATTTGTTTGAAAATTTATATACTTTGTGGAAAATTTGACTTTTTTTGTAAAAAGATAATCTTTATGACTGAAAATTCATCTTTTTGGCATAAAATTCAACTATTCTTTTTCTTTGAATGTTTTTTGGTTGAATATATATATATATATTTTTAAAATGAAAATGTAACTATTATTGCAGTTGAATACTCCATAATTTTAGTTAAAAATTCTTCTCTTTTTTTGAACTTGTTTTTCTTGCCTAAAAATTTATTTATTCAATTTTTGGTAGAAAAATTATCTTTTTTAGTTGGAAATTCGTCTTTTGGTAGGAATTCATCTTCTTGGTCAAAAATTCAATTATTCTAGTTAAAGTCTGGTTTAAAATTCAACTATTTCAGGTAAATATTTACAATTTCATTTGAAAATTCATCACTTCGTTTGTTTGGTTAAACATACATTTTTTTAAATTGAAATTTAATTATTTAAGTTTTGGTTTTCAATTTATATTTTTTAGTAAAAATTAATTTTTTTGCTTGAAAATTTAACTGTTTTAGTTGAATATTCATTGTTTTAGTTGAAAACTCTTATGTTTGGTTTAAAATTAATTTTTTTTTTTACTAAAAATGTTACTATTCCATTTTCGGTTAAAATTTTTTTTTTTTGGTTCAAAATTCAACTATTTGGTTGAAAATTGGTCTTTTTTAATCAACAATTCAAATATTTTGTTGAAAATTCATGTATTTTGTTGAAAAATTGTATTTTCTGTACAAAATAATTCTTTTTATTTGAAAATTAATCTTCTAGTTTAAAAATTCATCTTTTTGGTTGAAAATTCAAGTGATCCAGTTAAATATTCATAATTTTAGTTGAAACTTTTTTTTTAATTTAACTATTCAGTTGAAGATTCATAATTTTATTTGAAAATTCATCACTTTGTTTGAAAATTCGACTTTTTTGTTGAAAATCCGCTTTTTTTTGTTGAAAATTAATTTTTTCAACTAAAAGATTAACTATTTCATTTTTTTTGGTAAAAAATTGATATTTTTAGTCGAAAATTTAAGTATTTTTTGAAAATTCATTTATTTTGCAATGTTCTGCTTGTTGTGTTAAAGGATGTTCAGAATGAACGTCATGAATTAAAATAAATGTTTGCGTTTTGCGGCAAATATGAATATGTTACTTTTAGTTGACTGGGAAAATTGAACAACTTGACCGGGAATTTGAAATCGTCCGCCGAATCGCCACCCTTGAAAATGTCTGTGCTTGGGGAAGGAAAACCAGTTATTGCGATGATTCCTGCATGTATTTAATACAATTTTGAACTATTTCACCTGTAAATACTACAATTTTTAATGTTTAAATTTAAAAATAGTTTAATCTGTAACAGTTTTTAAATAGTTAAATCTCCAAGTCCATTTCTGTCAATTATTGTTAATTTATTTGAATTTTTAATTACATAAAGCATTCTGAACAATCTAATACTATAAAATTAAAAATTTGAAACCTTTAAAATTCAAAGATTTTAAGATTAGGCATTGCAAACCAAATTATTTGTAATATTGAAAATTGAGTATTTTAAATATTTAAAACTAGAAATTTTCGAGAATTTCAAATCAAACTTATTTATAAATTCAAAATTGTTATGCTGCAAGCCATTTAAAAAGATTGGATAAGTTTTTCTACTAAAAATTAAAAGAATTTAATGAGTTACCTACACTTTATTTAGTCCGAGTTTCAAAATATTGGCGCCATTCTACGTTCTAATGATTTCAATCGTTTTCAATTGGGTATCCATTATTGTGAATCAGAGGTTAAGTTGTCACTACAGCATTTTGATATTGCGATAATTATTTACAAGCGGTTTTTTACACTTTCAAACAAAAAATGTCAACAATATGAATTTAAAAAGAAGTAAATAAACGTTTTACAATAATATACTCGCTAAATCAAACTACTACTGCCTACTTGTTGAAGACACTATATCACTGTCACATCGTTAGATGGCATGATTTTTACGTACCTTTAACCCACATAATTTCGACTCTTCATTCGGTATACCGCCTGAACAAACATTCTATTTTTTGTACTTGAAATTTTTGTTGAATTGTTAAAAATTTAATTTCCAACCTATAAACACGTGCGCGTCATGTGTGTTACAAACGAAAACTGCAGAGGGCGCACTGCAGGCAAGTGCATTTACTCAATTCAACCCGATTGGAAACAATTGACACAATTAGCAACAATTTAAAACGATTCAACTTTTGATCACTCTTAATCGTTATGAATCGTGTCCAATCGATTATTTCTAGAAGGGATACATTGCTATATACTTGCAATACGCCTGGCTTTCATTTTAGCAAAGTTATCAACCGCAGCGTCGATATTTCATTTTCTTGCAGCTTCACGTTCTATTGAGGTAGATAGATTGCGTAGCCGATTTTCGAAGTTACATTCAGTTCTACACTGCTAGATTATAGTAAACGTGTAATTTTGTAAACATATTGATAAAGAAAAATTCATTCATTCATTGTGAATGACAGCACTCAATTGTTTGGAATTTTTAGGCAAAAATACTGCATGTTATGCAATTTTTTGGAATAAGAAAATTATTGACAGCAAATTTTTTTTTTTCGAAGTTGCACTCAAAATTACTTGCAATTCAAAAAATGGAAAGCAGCAAATTTTGTCTGTAAATTCAGCAAGGTGCATTAAGTATGAAGTTATTGACTGCGCCATTTTTTTTTACTGTCAGAGATATCTACAAACAAAATTTTTTTTTTATTCCATAAGTAATAATTTTGTGAACAAATATTTCAGATTTTGAATTCAACCCATCGACGTCTCAAAAATTCGACGCTAAGAAAAACGAAGTAAGCAAATATTTAAGATTTTGAATGCAACCCATCAATGTCTCAAATTCCGAAACGCTGGTAGGTACTAAAGTTCCTCTGGGGAGAGTTGTGTCACCGCTTACTCCGCTTCTGATTGGTGCCGCGAAAGCGGAATCGGATGTTTTGAAATTGGCGCGACTTTCAAGTCAAATTCAATGTTCAGACACTGATTGAATAGTAAATAATAGTTTCCCACATGTTAAAGACAAAATGTACCTGCAATCGTGAAAAAATAAGGTGCATTTCCGACTTTTATTACATTATTTATTGAAAATTAAAATCTTACCTCACAAACAGCTGATTTCGTGTGAGGTATCCAATAATCTCGATTAATACTCTCCATCCATAATTGATTAAGCTTAGGATCGTTTGGGATTTGTCTTAAGTTAAAACCTTGGCCAGTACTATTACGACAGTAGAGAATGCAACACGAAACTATTGTTTCTTCATTCAAAAAGTGTATTTCCACAACAAACACTGCATGAAAATATGTGACACATAACCTTTTCTTGAATTTTTCTTTCTTCTTTGTTTTTGGTTTTGGCTTTTTGATTAAAGTTTTGCTGAGTGAGACATCTAGAATACTTTAAATGTTTCGCGCTTCGCTACGTATTTCCGATTCCGGTTTCGCGTCTCCCGGGTAAAAATATTTGGTCTTGATTTTGTCTTGAATGTCTTCAATATGTCTTGAGGACCATGATGTATGGTTCCGTCTCACCAGCTAGACATTGGAGATATACAGACTTCTCTTGCTTGTCTTGATAAAGTCTTGATAAATATACCGAATTGCTCTTAAAAAAAATTATATTACCAATTTGTGGCCTTAACATTTTCCAGGGTCAAAATTACAAAAGTTTTAGTTTGTAAATTTTATTGTCCATTATACTCCGACCTCTATAAACTATGGAGTCCCTGCCGATGGGGTCCATAGTATGGACCCCATCGGCAGGGCCTGCCATTTCCAGGAATCAGGTAGCTAGGTAAGGACCAAACAGTTGACATCTGCTGAGGATTAAAATTTTACAACCGATAAAACTTGTTATTTTGTAATAAATAATTTTCAAATAAGAAATTCGGAACCTGTCTGTCTCAACAACTGCAGGCATATAAAATTTTCCATAAAAAGATTAAAACTGTCATTTTCTAGAAGTATCTAGTGAACTGTTGGAGATAGGAAAAAATGGACAACATTTTTAGATTCGCCATCCAAACAACATAATTATTGCAGATAAATAGAGTTATTAATACATAAACAATAAATATCATGAAGATAAATATTATAAACATTCTATATAGTTTGAAGCGGATTAGTGATGACCCATAAGACATCAAAAATAGTATGGTTCCGTCTCATGAGCCAGACATACAGAATGACTTGGAATTGTCTTGGATTGGTCTTTACCCAAGCCAAAATCAAGACCAAATATTTTTACCCGGGCTGCTAGTGGAGGGGGTAACGCGACACAACTCTCCCTAGAGGAACTCTAGTAGGTACGAAATTCTTTTGCTGAAAAAAGTCAAGTTCGTCTCACATACATTCTGAGCAATGTGGAAAGTGAGCGAAATTTAAATTCAACTATCCGTGAATTAAATCTACGTAATACTAAAATGTTTTAAATTAATTGAAGAACATGTATGGTTAAATGAATACACAGTTTTTCACTTTTTCAATAATTTTGTTATTAACAAACTTCTTGCAGCACAGATAATTTGTGAAGAAAATGACATTTATTCCAAACATTTAAGTTCAAAGTGATTGTAGGATCCTCCGATGTGTGAAAAATAGAGCTTTTTTGTCTTAACCGTTTCTTCCACCTTTTCAAACGGATCATCACGGTTTGTATCCTCAAAAATTTGCATGATTCTTTTGGGTAGGAAGACTGCAAATTGATTTACCAACTCAGCCACGATCCTTGTACCATACTCTATCCCAATGCCAGGTAGTAAGAAGAAACCTAACAACAAACTGTCCCTACTATGATGATCATATCAAACTGATTGATCGTCTTCGTTTGCTCATGACATTACAGTCAGCAGGCAACCCGAGAATGCTGGTGTATAATGCTTCATACAGATCCTAACGAACTTGTAGATACTTTGCGATTCCATATTAACTCTGATCATTAATTACAAAGTCCCGAGTGTCAAGCAATTATTCGCATGCTGCGTCAAACAAACATAATATTTTAGCGAGCATGACGAGTGTGGCAAGAATGATATCGGTGGGGAATTTTTATAAGCATGCGAATGCTGGTTAAATTATAACATAAGTGAAGTTTTATTTTACAACTGACTTTATGTGAAGATTTTTATAATCAAGAAATGTTTATTATAACCATTGTGAATTTTTATTTTAACTTATTTCATTTTGTATAATTACGCTGAGAGATTAATTTTTTAAACCAAGCAAATATTCTACATCTTAAAATTAGGTTAAGTATTTTTCTTGAATAAATATAAGACAAAAGGTAATATAACATGTGAACTGATACACCTATCAACTTAGTTAGACATTAGTTAAGTTAATATTTCATGAATATGTGATGCACGAGTGTCGCTTAATAGTACTATTTTTCATAGTTAGATAGCGCTACTTAAAATTATTTTTATTCAAATTTATTTTAACCACCATTAGTTATACGCATACGTACTCGGTGTTCCAGACAAACTTCGACTTCCTTTCGCGATAGGTTTTTGTTTCTTTGAGCCATGGCATTTGAAGACAAAAAAAGAAGGTTGGAGTTTGAGTCCACTGTCAACCTAATCTCAAGTTACTAACCTTACTACGCGTTAAAGTACTTGATTTTAAATAATAAAACATCTTAATTATCTCTATTGTAATTCAAATTTCACACTCTGTATTATCCAGAATCAGAATGCAACTTAGTACATTTCAATTTGAAAAAAAATCAAATTTGATTTATGAGAAGTTGTTTGTTAGTGTCAAAAGAACAGGCAGCTGGCAGGCCATTGATTCCTGAATCGGTGGAGGGGGATCTCTACTCGACATTTTCCCCACCCCGTGAAAGCGTGGAAATCGCTGAAGACAGTGCAAGGGTAGTCATCTGGTGAAACTTCTAGTCAAACTTCTAGTGAAAAGTTAAAGTATGGATTTGGCGGATTTTTACTTATGGAAAGTTGGCGGTATGGATGGAGTGTTGCCTACGAAACGGCTCTCTAACGTTACTTCAAGAAAGGATTATGCCGTTCCCAAAAAGCGTAAAGTGCACACAAAGTATGGTACAAGTATAGTAGCTGAGTAAGAAAATCAATTTGCAGTCTTCCTACCCAAGAGAATCAGTCAAATGTTCGAGGTTACACACTGTGAAGATACGTTTGAGAAGAGGGAAGAAGCAGTTAAGATGAAGAAGCTCTATTTTCGTTACATCAGAGGACCATACAATTATTTCAAACTCAAATATGTAGAATAACTGTTAATTCCACCACAAATTATTTTCGCTGCAAGAGGTTTGGTAATAATAAATAATTCAAAAGGCGAAAAACTATATATTTATTAAACTATATGTTCTTCAATTAATTAAAAACATTTTAGTATTATTATGACTTAATTTACGGGTAGTTGAACTTAAATTTCACTCGGTTCTCGCATTGCTCAAAATATATGTGAGACGAAATGCAACTTTCTTTAGTAAAAGCATTTCGTTCATACCAGCGTTGGATTTTTGTGACATCGATGGGTCGATTTCAAAATCCGAAACATTACTCACATTGCGCAATCGTGTGTGCCTTATAAATCTACTGCGCATCCTTAAGTATTGTAGAAGTCTATTGCGCATGCGCCAGTATCGTGAGGTCTACTGCGCATTCTTGCGCATCATAGAAGCCTACTGCGCATACATGAGTACCGTAGAAGTCTACCGTGTATCCATTAGCATTGTGTAGGTCTACTGCGCATCCGTATATATTGCAGAAGTCTACTGCGCTTCCATATGCATAGTATAAGTCTACTGCGCACCCATAAGTATCGTAGAAGTGTACTGCGCATCTGCAAGTATCGCAGGAGTCTAACGTGCATCTATAAGTAGAAACGAAGTCTACTGCGCACCCATCAGTATCGTAAAAGTCTACTGCGCATCTTCAAGTATCGTAGGAGTCTGCTGCGCATGTGTAAGTCATTTTGTAAAAAAAGGATGTCGGTAAATTTGTTATTTAATATTTACACAAGAACTCCAATA
>CAKNYM010003798.1:0-29005 GCA_932195095.1 Andricus curvator | reverse complement strand
TGTTTTGAACTTATCTATATTGAAACGAACTGTTGGCTCTGTGCGGGGTTAAGTCCTAAAAATTCCAACTCATAGAAATTGCAAAATGCAGAGGTCGTTCATGATCAGGGGTGCCCGCCTGTGGAATAAATTTCCGGCCTCGTTTAGAAAAGCTCCCTCACAGAATCATTTTAGGAAGAGTTTCTTTAAATTTTTATTAGATAATACGGACTCACTGCTCGAAATTACACATTGGTAGTGGTAGAAAGATTTCATCAGATTGCATAAGATTTTAAAGATTTTACGGAATATTGGAATTTTTAAGAGATTTCCAAGTATTCGAAGGGATTTTAAGGCCTTCAAGGATTTTTACGGATTTCAAGACAATCGGTGGAAGTATTACTGTTGTTAAGGTGGTTTCTTAAATGTAGAGGAGGCTTCCAAAGGTTCCTTACCTCCACTTCTTATGAAATCCCATTATATTCCTCTTTATCCCTTTGAATCCCTTTGAAAAAAATGGTTTAAAATATATAAGGGCACGTCTGTAAATAAAAACAGAGCTTCACTGTCCTGTATAAAATCGGATAAATAAAATTGCATTATTTATACAAAATAAAAGCTCAAGTGAGTCAAAAAGATAAGCCTTTGTATATTTTGGACCATTTCCGAAAATTTCAACACAATATATTCATTTTATTATTCATGAAGCCGCTGAATAATATAACATGTAATTAGTGACGTGACATACTGTCATATGTCCCAGAATTTAAAATCCAATATATTCTAGTAAAGTAAAAAAAATTCAAAAATTTTCAAAAGAAAATTTTTCTTTTTCAATTAATTAAGATAAAATTAATATTTCTAATTATTTCAATATATTTTGTAGAATCTATATTAGCTGTTTAAAGTTTGAAATGGTTCGCTCAGGTACCCTGTATAAATTTGCCATGCAAATACTAGTTTTCCCTAAAGCGTGACTGATTACATAAATAGAAAGATGAGTTTTAATGATTTTTCCTTCAAATTGCCTCTCATAAACTGTAAATATCTTAGAAGAACAAACTTGACGTCGGCAATCTATGAGATAACGATCATACGATATCAAATAAACCAATTAGACACTGGATTCAAATTCTAGAATCATATTCTTCATTCATAGATTAATCAGTTCTTCCTCTAATAAGAGAAGATGAGGATTGTGTATAATCTGGAATTATTCTTGGCGGTTATCCTCAATTCTATTGGTAATTATAATAATATAATGTGTCTATAATTTAAGTTAATTTTTTGTTAAGCTGTACGCAAATCAAGCGGAAGGTTAGAAATAAAAAGTTGATAGATAAGTGTGATAGTACAAGATATTGATTCTTTTTCTATTAACATATTTAATATGTGTACCCTTTTCTAACATAAATAGACAAAAGCCAGAAAGGTAAATTAGAATAAAATTGAATAATGGGAGAAATGAGATTTTTGTTCATTTAAGTCAGATTTTTATTATTTGCCTTAGCGGTACACTGAAGATATTGAAAATTTCTTCCTAATTGTTACAAAGGGAGGAGATTACGATATCCGTCGTAACAAAGTTTTATTGCGAATTCCTATAGGATTTCTTGCGAGAAACACGAATCTGAAACTTTCAAATCGATATCGCCAAAAGCTTTCGAGATGTTGATATTTTAATATTGGAATTATTTTTCTTCAAGCAATGTCAAAATTTCTCCTGAACCTGTTGCAAAACCTATACCCACAATCAATAACATTATTTTTACTTTATAAACTCTCTTGCTTAATTAAACAATATATATTTTATGAATCCACGCTTCCATAATAAATTTTGAAACAGAATTCTGTTAAAAAGTAGCGTATGACGATCCTGAATATGCATAAATATCATTGATATTTTGAAAATGGAAACGAGCTAGGTCACGTTTCCAATTTCACAATAAGGCCTTTTTTTTAAGGCCCACTTTTCGCTGAAAAAATTAGTAAAATTTCACTGACACTTTTTTAGACACTCAAATTGATACTCATTCCCAATTCCAACATTTTTTCTAATGAGAAAAGTGTAAATTATTCAAATTTATAATAAATTTAAAGAAGGTTTTTCTTATTTCAATTACAAAATGTTAAACAAATCCTAATACAAAATGATTACACAAGGAAACAAATTGATAAAGAAATAAGGAAATACACTCAAAAACATGTCAAGACAACCTACTAAAGCAAGAGAGACAAAAACGACCACCATCCTACGCTAGATTCAAGGTATCACAGAACAAATAGGAAGAATTCTCAACAAACACAATCCTAACCATATTCAAACCACCTGCGAAAATAGGACAATTGCTAAACAATCCTAAAGATTAAAAGGCACCTCTTGGTGATCCGGGAGTATATAAAATCCCTGGTTCATGTGGCAAAGTCTATATTGGAGAAACCGGGAGAGCGGTGAGTCAACGTGTAAAGGAACATGACAGTAAAGTCAGGCTAAAACATTTCACGCAATCATTTTGGTGCCGTCACGTAGACGACACTTTTGTCATCTGGAGACATGAACTAGATGAAGTACATAAGTTTTTCGATTTCATCAATCAATTACACCCTAGTATCCAGTTCACCATGGAAATTTTACAAAACGGAAAATTGCCTTTCTTAGACGTAGTAGTTTACGAAAGATCTGATAACACATTAGGACATCAAGTTTACAGAAAATCCACCCCCACAAACAGATACCTACATACATGCCTCCTCCCACCACCACCCTTCTCAAAATCAATCGATCATCAACTCTCTTGTATACAGAGCTGTCTCCATAACCGATCAAGATAAATTACAAAAGTAATTATAAAACGTTAAAAAAAATCCTAATACAAAGTGTTTACACAAACAAACAAATTGATAAAGCAATAAGAAAATACACTCAATGAGAAAACAAGTCCACAATCTACTAAAGAAAGAGAGAGAAAAACGACCAACATCCTACCCTACATTCAAGGTATCACAGAACAAATAGGAAGAATTCTCAACAAACACAATCCTAACCATATTCAAACCACCTGCGAAGATGGGAAAATTTCTAAACAATCCTAAAGATTGTTTACATCCGGAAGTATATAAAATCGCTGGTTCATGTGGCAAAGTCTATATTGGAGAAACCGGGAGATCGGTGAGCCAACGTGTAAAGGAACCTGAGAGTAAAGTCAGGCTAAAACATTTCACGCAATCAGCACTAGCTGAGCATCATAACGAAACAGGACATCATTTTACTTGACAAAACAACCGTCATTGCAAAAACGTACAATATTTTTCCAAGAAAACATAGAGAAGCCATCGAAATTTTAAAACATCCTAATAACATCAATAGGGACAATGGATATAATACCAATCCGATTTGGCTTTCCGTCCTCCCGGTTTAAAAAAAAAGACTTGATTGGCCAATCAAGTATGACCTGTCCCCACTATGGGGCGCTTTGGCTCATCACAGGCATCATAGAGAGTATATATAAAAACAACATAACCTAAGTCACGATTGAAACCCGAAAAACCTTCTCTGAATTCATTATAATGAATCATCGTGAAAGCATTAAATCTATTATGTTCAAATTTATGTTCGTTCTGATTATAAAAAAAATATAAAAAATGATTTTATATAAAATAAATTATTCTTTTTGCCTTATATTTATGTGTATTGCTATTTCATGAAATTTCAGTGATGAAGAAACTATTCAATGCCATGTTAAAGAAAAGTTTGGCTTAAAATATTATTTCAGGTGCCCAGGTTTTGAATTTTCCATCTCACCTTTATTACATACTTTTCCCTATTATATGGGAAATGTCCCAGAATTTTGGCAATCTTCACAAGAAATGTTTAGGGGTATAATTGAGCTCTTATATTTGTCTGATAAAATTTGGAAAAATAAAATCAATTTTTTTGTGAAACACCCTAATATGCATGTACACGATCATGACTCAGATATGGCATATAAGAATTAATCAACGATAGTTGCTACTGACGAAAATTCATGGCATATAATTTTGATCCAATTTCGGAATCAAATTGATCACGTGACATTTACTGTGTGTGTAAATAAATATACCAACATAGATTGTGTAATTTAATCAAAATTGAATCCTCTGTTTCTTGTTACAGAGTTCAGTTCGCCGTTCGACTGCTTACCTAACGGCGACCCTATTCCTGGTGTTTTTCGTTGCAGACCTTCTTATTTTTCTGACAAACATTCTCCAGAAAGGGCTTTTCCTCTCTCCAGACCTAATTCTTCAGAAAGGACTCTTCCTCTTGCTGTACCTCATTCTCCAGAAATTTCTCTTTCCAGACCTCATTCTCCAGACACTACTCTTCCTGTTACCATGCCTCATTCTTCTGCCGGATCTCCTCCACCTGGCGAGCCCCCTCTTCGTTCCAGGCCCATGTCTTCTCGTGCCAGGTCCAAGTCTCCTCGTGCCAGACAAATGTTTCCTACCGTTCTTGGATTTAAATTTGAAGAACTTAAATCTATTCGGCTTATTTCCAACAGAAATCCGAAGCAGATATTCGAACTTCTAACTTACACTTTTCCTCCCGATACACCAATTCTATTGAGAACAAAATATTGTGCCCTTAAGCCCATGCCAACCAAAGAACAAATTGTATTATCCACGTCCAATGGCGACGTCTTTGCAATATTAGACAAATTAGAGAGACGAACGATTTTTCGTGCAATATATGCACCTTGCCACACTGTAGGGGGGAAGCGGGTGAAAATGAACATGATAACCGGCGCGTTTGAAGAACTGACCTCAGAAGAAATCTTGGAATGTCCATCAAACAACCATAAATCAATCGCAAGGAGTTTCAGGATAATACGTGTATGAAGCGATATTCGAGTTAATTAAATTTTTTCATCCCAATCAATGTAAGTTTTCTTACCCAGGAGGTCAAATTTTTTAATTTCAATGAACGTGGGAAAATTTTTGCGAACCGTGCAAAAACTGGGACACGACTGGGAATTCTTTTTCTCGGTTAAAGCGGCCACCCTACTGCTTATGTTGAAACTCCTTTGGCGTTAACAAATACGTTCTCATCAATTGTCTCGCGCTTTGCGCTCTATTAAAGTGTGCCCGAAATGTGAAATTTTCTATATTATCTTGAACTATATTATATTAAGTGTATATGTTATTAATTTCTGTACCTCGAACTGGGACTGCTTATTCATATGTTGAAAAATAAAGCAACAACATTCTTTTGGATAATTTAATAAGTTTCCTTTTTACCTTTTTCATATATGCGTCTTATCAAAAAATGGTGTTAAATTCTTTCTACAAATTTAAATTAATTTGGCTAAAAGATAAGCTGAGTATAAAAAAGTGTCAAAAGAGATTAATTTTATGAAGACATAATGTCAAAATTATGTGAGAATTATGTTTTGTATAGAAAAGAACGAAAAGAAACGTAAAGCAACTTTCTTTACGTTCCTTTTCGGTTCTTTAGATATAAAACGTTAACAAAACGCAATTTTGATATTCTGCCTCTATAACCGCTTTATTTTTCAGTACTTTTTCATACTTTAAATAGTTTTCAGGTAAATTATTTTGAACGTAGAGATATAATTGGTAAATATCAGCAAATGCGCGCCTCTCAATTACATGCGGATAACTCCTGGAATTACTATTACAGACTACAGACAGTCAGACACCCTAGAAAATTTGCTTGAGACCATTTTTCGTGAGACGAATATGGGCATATGTCTGAAATCTTTCACTTTTTATTTTAAAAAATACCGCTGCGAAGTATGTGCAATGTGTGTACTCACTACTAGATGGATTTATTTGTGCTGAGCTAATGAACACATTGCTTCCTCACAGCGATTAAATAAATGTTCTCTCATAGAGGTAGGTTTATTTCCACTAATAAAAAACTGACATTTATTTCTCTAAGTTATCTTTCTATCTTATACTGAAAATCTTATTTCCAGAAAATCAAAGAGACTATTAAAAGGTCAATCAATGTGATTTGTTGCATTCTAATTTCGACTATTGGGTCTTGCCAATTTTTGTCTAGACTATTTTTTTTAAACCCACGCATGCTCAGAAAAATGTTTAAATAACAAGTAATACAAATAATTGGGAAGACTTTCTTAACCTCCAGGTATGTAAACAAAATGTAAACTCAAGAAAATCTAAAAACTCTGCAAACAAGAAATTTTTGAAACATTTTTGTTCTAAGAGTAGGTGATCAAGCTGCATGTCTATCAATTCCAAACTCTCTTTTTTTGGTTAAAAATCTATCTGATCAACTACCTGAGCCACTATGGAGGGTCCATAATTTATCTTTGCAAACCGGGTCTTTTCCCTCGAAATTGAAAATGGTGAGAATATGTTGTATCTTTAAAGATGGAGATACGTCAAATATAAGATCCTATAGGCCTGTGGCTATAATTAGTATCTTCGCTAAAGTTTTTGAAATTTCTGTAGTTGAAACTGTACAGCGAGCTTTTGCTCCGCACTCTCCGGAACTTCAACATATCCTTAAAGCTAAGAGATCAGTGGTAACTAATTTGTTCACGCTAGCACAGTTTGAAAATTTAGCTCTCTAGGTAGGCAAACGAGTTGATGTTATCTACTTGGACCAGGCGAAAGCTTTTGATAGAATTAGTCGGCGTAATGTAATGGAAAAACTACTAGCCTCAGACAGGGATGAGATTGTATGGAGGACATTGTGGTCCGGCCTACCTATCTCTTTCTCAGGACGTATTATTATTTTAAATTCTTTGAATCTTACTGTAACGTTTTTGAAAACCTTTAAATATGATATTAATTTAGTAATATTGATAATATTTATAAATAATAGCACCTATTTTATACAATCTCAGGCCTGGCCTTAGATCTACCAAGGAATCTTGTCAATCTTATTATGGACTGTTTGTCTAATATATCTAATATTGCATAATATGATGGTTACTCCTCTCAAGTCTTCACTGAGATCTCAAGTGACCTCGTTTCTCTTGTTTGCTTTTCCATGTGTTGGAAATAAACACACGAGATACTATGAACTTTTTTATCTGCTGCTCCCAAATGCTTACTGGGACTTCAATTTACCTATTCATGTAATGTATGATCACGTGTATTTGCTTTGTAATCGCTCTGCAACTATAGTTGACATATTTTTTATATCTGTAACTGAATTCTCCAGAGAACTAATAGAATATAATCTGTTCTAATAATGAAATTGAGATCTTCATATTCTATTTCTTTCCCACTTTATTATTATCTAATACAGTCGAACATCGATGACTCGAACTCCGATAACTCGAATTTTTGATTACTCGAACTTTTTTCTCATTTCCGGCCGAAAGTCCTATCTTATACGTGTTATAACTATTCGATAACTCGAACTTCGATAATTCGAATTTTGCGATTTCTTGAACAAAATCTTCCTGCCCATTTGACTTTTCAGACTCGATAACTCGAATTTCAGTATGTACTTATAAATTTTAGGAAGGACATTTGTACCTGATTGATGAACGTCCGCCCACTTATGTATTCTGAGTATTCCAATATGTACAGAGGTCATTCCCGAAATTTGGAAATTCACAGAATTCATTGAGGGCAGGTGTTCATGAGTCATGCGATCCTTATGAAACCTGAGGGCGCAGTCCCATGGAGGTAGATTAGTAGAATACGGGAATAGTTTGGAACAATGATGTGATTGTTAGAGTTTGTGCAAAATACTAATTGGCCAAACTATTCCACTATTCTACTAATCTACCTCCATGCCCTCCATGGGACTGCGCTCTGAGGCCCTTGAGTTCAGTTGACGCGAATCATCCAAGTTGAACGATTACCTATTTAATCATGGATATAAGGAAATGTACCACTTTGAGTTTGAGTGATAAAGTTAAAGTGATTCGAGAAGTCGAAAAAGGTATGAAGAAGGAAAAAGATATTGCAGCAGCATTCGGTATTCCACCAAACACTTTGTCTACGATTATAAAGATGAAAGATGAAATTGTTTCTGCAGCTGAAAACTCTTTATTTCAACCTGATCGGAAAAGAATGAAGCTTTCTTCTTTTCCAAACCTGGAAAAGTGTACTCTAAATTGGATACGAGGTGCTCGGGACGAAGACGTTCCTATTTCAGGGCCAATAGTGCGACAAAAAGCTGAACAATTTGCTAGTGACTTGGGACATAAAGAATTCAAAGCAAGTGTTGGGTTGTTAGACAATTTTAAGAACAGAAATGGAATTGTGCACAAAGTTTTGAGTGTTGGTAGTCCTTCAGTGTCAGAAGTGGATTGCGAAATGTATCGTTCGGAAGTATTACCTGGCTTACTGGAAAAATATACGGAGAATGACATTATCAATGTTGATGAAACTGGCGTTTATTTTAAGTGCTTTCCGGATCGGACGCTGGCATTCAAGAATGATAAATGTCATGGAGGAAAAAGAAGCAAGGAGAGGATTACTGTCATGGTTGGTTTCAACATGTCTGGAACAAAGAAACTTAAACTTCTCGTTATTGGCAAATCAAAAAAACCACCTTGTTTTGCAGGAGTCAAGTCCTTACCAGTGACTTATGAGAATAATAAGAAAGCATGGATGACAAGTTCAATTTCCGAGTCTTGGCTTCAAACAATTGATAAGAAATTTCATCAAGAAAAAAGAAAGGTTCTAATCTTTGTCGACAATTGTCCAGCTCACCCAAAAGTATTAATTCAAACATTGAAGGCTGTAAAAATTGTTCACTTGCCTGCCAACACGACTTCTAAATTACAGCCAATGGATCCGGGCATCATAAAAAGTCTCAAAGTCAATTACAGGAGAAGAATTGTTAAAAGAGTGCTCAACTTCATGGACGAAGGCAAGAAAGATCGTGACATTAATCTGCGGGAAACGATCTTTGAATTAAACAAAGCTTGGGAAGATGTAACAAGTGAAACAATCGCTAACTCTTTTCGGAGGGCAGGAGTTACGAAAACTAACCAAGAACAGCATACTACAATGAGCAACGTTGGAGAAGACTTTTTTGAAGAGTGGTCTCATTTTCAGACCAGAATAGGCTTGGACATAATCTTTTTAATATCAAACATGCAGTCTTTTAGTAGTTAGAAAACCTGATATGACTTGGCCTTTGCCTACATTCTGCTCTTTTCTAATATTGTACTTAGTGTACTTAGTGTATGTTCTAGACGTATTTTCGTCTAGATACGATAACTCGAATTTTCGATAACTCGAAGTTTTTTTTGCTTCCTTTGGTGGTTCGAGTTATCGAAGTTCGACTGTATTCATTCGAGCTCATTTTCGAGCTCCTGGAATCGGATTATATAGAAATATGTCAGAAGAGGAGATTTGAAAATTTATTTAACTAGAAACCTCCCTCTACGAGGAATGATGTAATTAAACAGACGATATCCATCGGATGTCATTTTTATCGATAAGCATTTGACTGTCGGTGATGTAAAATTAGAAAATGAAAATAAAATTCCAAATGAAATTTAATTTTGGGTAACTAATTAGAGAAATGTTGTGCTAATTATTTGCTACTGTACTGGCGAACGATCACTCTTTTGTGCCAAATTACTATACTTGTGACCTCTCGTCCACATAACAATCTGGAAAGGGTAGCGAGTCTGACCGATCACTCTTCTGTGAACGGTTACCATACCGCCTTAAAATTTTGTCGCCAAGACCAAAAAAATTGGAAAAAGTAGGTGGCATGAACGCACGACGGCAACATCTCTAGTCAATTATCTTAAGCAGTGGATCACGGCTGATTTTTCGATCTCCAAAAAACTACAAAATTATTATTTTATTTTTCTGGATTAACCAAAATGTTAGAAAATTACTAATCATACCAAATTTTGGGACGATTAGACACAATAACTTAAATCGATGTAAATATTATATTCTTGTAAAATTTCTGGAATAATAACTGTAAAGGCATAAATTCATAATAACTGTGTGCAGGCTATTTGTCCAGAATTCCGGACAAATATCCGTTCTGAGAGGGTTGGGCTATTTGTTGGGAACTTTGGACGAATAGACGCCCCGTTCAGATGATTGCATAAAATCTGACGTCAGCGCAGTTTTATTATATATGTACTTGAGGTTTCGTAAATGATTACCTCCTCGTCTTAATCTAATTATTACAATTAATATTATATCTGAAAGACAATATTTGTCTTAAAGCTTCAGTAAGTTTATGATGAAGGTGTTACTGTTTCTAAGGTGGTTTCGAAACTGTTTATTGAAATCACGTGAATTTCCATAAATTCGTTGATATTCTGTTTAATCCCAATTATATTTCATGAAACCCTTTAAAATCCCTTCGAATACTTTAAAATCCCTTGAACTCTTTGAGTAACAATACTGGAGGTAATCTCGGTATTCAAAAAATGAAGATTGGTAAAGGTAAAATGAAAAATTAGTGATCTTTAATTTTACCCTTACCGATCTTCATTTTATTAACGCCGATATTACCTCGCACATTTTTACATTAATCACTTTTTATCAAATCTAATTTTTGAAATCCTATGCGATTTCTCAAAATCATGAGGAGAGAGTCGGGGTTGCCCGGGCCATTTTCAATTTTTAATAAACTGTACATTCTGCGATGATAAATCAACATGATTATCGTTCAATATTATTCTAAAGCGTAATTTAGAAAATATCGACTCCTACCTCTCATCAGATTAAAATGAAATCGGATCTGATTAGATCTTTATCATTCATTAGATTTTTTACATTGTTCTTGAAAAAGCTCATGTGTCCGGTACTACCCAACTCTCCTCCAACATATGTTGAAATTCTATTAAGGTCTTATAAAATTCTTTGAAATTCCTTTTAATCTACTGAAAACTACCGAAATCTTTGAAAATTTGAAATCTGGTGTACACATTTAGAAAAAACGTAAACTACGATCTAAAAAAGCTCTAAAAATGTTTTTCACACTTTTTTTTAATAAAACGTATATGTGAAAAAGGTAAATTTTTTGAATATCAAAAAAAAGTTGTTCGTATACATTTCATAGGATAACTAATAACGCAATTATGTAGAATGAAATTGGTGCTTTATTTTGCAAAATCTGAATAAGCAATCCAGATCCGAGGTACGAAAATTAATAACACATACATTTAATATACTAGAGTTCAACATGATAAAGAAAATGTCGCACTTCTTATGTATTTTAATCGAGCGCAAAGAGCGGGATAAGTGCTGAGAATGTATTCTTTAAAGCCGAAGGACCTTTAACAAAAGGAAATTCAAAATTACAAAATTACAGTTGTAAATGGTTTGACTTTTAATTTTGAAAGGTATGCATAAACGTGGAGGAAGCATAAGCACCGAGCTTGCAGCGTGAGATCCGACAGACACGCATCTAATGCGCGAAGAGAATGTGCCAGCTCAGCGGGAAGATTTTTCTAAATCGAATAACAGGGTGACTAATTGTTGCTCACACACGTGCTATTTTAAAACTTTTTGCTATTTGGGTATTGTTTCCTAATGGACATTCCGAGACTTCTTCTGAGGTCAAAGCTTCAAGCGCGCCACTGCCAATATTTATTTTCACCCTCTTTTGGCCGTAAGTACCAGGTGTATACATTCCACGAAGACTCGTTTGATTTTTTGTTTTTTCCAAAATTGCAAAGACGTCACCATTGAACGTTGATAATACAATTTGTTCTTCGGTCGGTATGGGTTTAAAGACATTATTTCTTGTTCTCAATTGAATTGGTTTATCATGAGGAAAACTGTATCTTCGAAATTCGAATGCCCGGTTCGAATTTTTGTGGCAAATAAGTCGAATAGATGTAAGTTCTTCAAGTTTGAATCCAAATATGAGGGTAGACGGCTGCCTGGCAGAAGGAGACCTGGACCTGGAACGAGGAGAGGGTTCCTCAGTAGAAGAAGACCCGGCAGTAAAATGAGGCCTGGCAAGAGGAAGAGTCCTTTCTGGAGATTGAGGTCTGTCTGGAAAATCAGAAGGTCTGGAGCGAGGAACACCATGGATAGGGTCGCCATTAGGTAAGCACTCAAATTGTGCACTTAGTTCTGCAACAAAAAATACAGAATAATATTTTTTTCAGTATACAATCGTATGTTGGTATATCATGCGTTGTGAGTATAGTTGTAATTGTCAATGTAGTTGCCAACTGTTTGCAACATTTTCATCAATTTTTACATGTTTGCATTTCAGTCCTTTTCGAAACTCTGGATAACGTCAAATAGAAAAGTATTCTACACTAGCAAGAAATGCATGCGAGAAAAGCGCGCGTTCACCTCCCTGTATTTTTTATTTCCTAATATTAAAAAACTAAAAGTAGTATACCTATGACAGCTCTGAGATACCTCCGTCGGTAAGACAATGACTGATCAGGCGCCAATAGTCGGTAATGGTTCATGTTCGTTCACGCCGGAAAGTTATTTAGGGATATGTCAGTAAGTTAGATTACTTCCTAAACGGCATTTATTGACTGTCTAATAGGTTCCTA
This sequence comes from Andricus curvator, assembly GCA_932195095.1. Lineage (NCBI taxonomy): Eukaryota > Metazoa > Arthropoda > Insecta > Hymenoptera > Cynipidae > Andricus > Andricus curvator. Next base: position 16,535 of record CAKNYM010003798.1, on the reverse strand, counting down.
CTTTATCGGTCAGTACTTCAGGGCCCCATGTATGTGGCACATGGGTTTAGGGAAATCCTTATGTTCTATGATCTTCTAGAAGTATCGGTAGGATGAAGAGTGTTAGTGGCTGACGCAATAACGCTTCGGGCTTCTGAGCTGAAGGACTGGGGTTTGATCCCTGTGCGGGTATAAATGGAAAATTTTCTTTGCATTTCTATTGGGGCTCTGGTGGTTCGAAACTCACCTTAAACTGTAGGTCCCCTCAAAAGAGACTATTGCTTGGTGGTAGTTGGTCAAATTCGATTAATGAACACATACACTAGGGTGGCACAATAATTTACATTTTGGAATTTTGGACCAGCAAGTTTCCCAGGTCGGTCTCTCATGGAAACAAAAGAATATGTATTTTTTATTTTAAAAAGAATTATCATTGGTACTGAATGAAACAAATTTTGTGCCATACGGACCTCAGCACGTAAATCATATACCGTTTTTACTTCTTTGATTTTGGTCACGAAATTATAAGTCATAATGAAAGATGTCAAATTTTTTCGATCAACTGGTCATTTTTGTAATAATAAATATTACCAATTTCTGTAATAATAAAATATTACAAATTTCCATTAGAGAAAAAAGATTCTCTCAGCTCCGGTGGAAATTTGAAAAAATTGATCTTGATTGAATCTTGCCGAAAACTCGGCAAGATCAAGGAGGTCAAGACGACAGAAGGTTCAAAGGGCACGGCATGCAAGGGGACTCAGGCGCAGAAAAATGACGTGGCAACCCCCATCCACGTTTATGGGAGGAGGACGAAAGCGCTCAGGACCCGGAACGATAGAGCAGGACCATCAGCTACGAGGAACGAGGAAAAAAGGAGAAACCTGCTTCAAAACCGAAGAGAAAGGAGAAACCGAGGCGCGCTTCTTTCGAAGCGTTTTTCATCAAACCGTCTGAGAGATCGAGCTACGCTAAGGTCTTAAAAAACCTCAAAAGCAAGATGAGGCCAGACACCCTTGGTGTTAAAATTGAGGGAGTAAGGCAAGGAACGGTGATGTGAACAGAGTGGGGTCGAAATAAAGCATGGACAGGACGAAACTGTCCCCTTTAATTCGGGAAGCTGTTGGGGGGGATCGCGCGAGCGCGTTCCCCACACTGAGGTCGATATCCTTGACCTAGACATGACGACGGAGACGGAAGGCCTGAAGGATGCCCTGAAAAGACATTTCAAAGAAACCAGGACAAGGCAGCTAAAAATCACGTTAACGAAGACAGCCTCCAGAGGGAGCTTGAAGGCTTACGTGGAGTTCAGTAAGGAGCTGGCCGCCGGGCTAATGCGGACAGGACACCTCAAGGATAGGTGGCTGTTCTGTTGTCAAGAAGAAGGTTCAGGCCATCAGGTGTTACTGCTGCCGACGTAACGGTCATCTGCCAGCAAGTTGCGCTGACTCATACAGGACGACGAGCTGTTGGAGATACAGCGTTCAAAAACATTGAGCTGCGGTCGGCACCAGCACTATTTCTGCTGTGCAAAAGAGGACAAACCTCGAACTGATCATCTTACGCGGACTATGAGATGTGCGGTGCTCAGACCTGAAGAGGAAGCCTTAAGAACTCACACTGAGAGCAACACTTTGACCTACATATGTGCAGAGATAGATCAGGTGGCAGTAGTCAGCATGAGCCTTAGAAAGCAAGAAAACAGCACTCTCTGAAGTAATGCGAAAGTTGTTTCCGCGGGAATCTGTGCCAAAAAGAAAAGAATGGTGGTTTTTAGTTGCTGGATATCCGACACGCTCGGGAAGTGCGGATCCTTTCGACTGCCTTCGAAATATTTTTCACTATTCCTCGAAATAATAATAAAAATATATATATATACTATTCTTAAGTTGGTCAATGATTGAAGGCTGTACACTTTTTTTAATATTAAATTCCAGATTTGCACCAGAGTGTGCGTTCGAAAAATTTCTTAATAGCAGTGAAATTCACAATATAAATATTTCACGGTGGCCTCTAAAAACAAAAACAAAAAAATTTTAATTTATAAATTTATCAAAGTTTCAAAAATGTAAGATTACAAATTAGAAGGCCTTTAATGTATGAGGGATTATTTCTCAACTACCATCTGTGTTTCCCAGTACATTTTCAATAGGGGTTTCCATCATCTTTCCAATTCATTTTCAAGACCTCAAAAACTAAACTATTTTCGAATTTAACATCTAAAGTAATGTCAAGTGACATTCAAAGTGGTTGTTTAGATTTTGTTGAAATAAAAAGATGAGATTTCTGTACAAAAAAACTTATGATGTTCCCCGTTGGAAATTGGAAAATTTTTGAACTGTGAACCTTCAAAGTTTAATTATTCTAAAAACGTTGAAAATTATATAATTTCTGATTGGAAACTTTTAAAATTGAAATTATTGAAGAATTCTCAAATTATGATCTGGAAACTAAGTCATTGACAACAAGTCATTCTCAAATTTTGCACCACGTTCTTTAAAATTCACTCATTATCATTTAAAGTGCATAATTGTGCAAAATTAATAAATCGAAAATCTATGATAGACCAATTTATATATGTAGGAATTTATTTTTCTATTCGACGCTGTAATCCTTTCTCTTTCAATTGATCTGAAAAAAAATTGCAAAATGATAAAATTCGGATGTTTTTCTGTAGTTATTGGAAATGGATTTTCTCAAAAATCTCATTTTAGATTTATAATAATAATAATTATAAGATAAGATTCTTCCTTTGTGAAGAACCCCTACATGTTGTGATAGCTGCTAAAGCGGCACACGCGATGGGCCGCCTGGCAAGAGCAAATAGATGGACTCGGGGGACTAGGCACACCAGGCTCCTGAGTGACATCAGCACATTGCCTATTCAGGAGATAAGGCAAGATAAAATAACAAAACGCTTCAACTTTGCTAAAGCTTTCCGCGTCTGCATTTCAAGCAGGGATCTGTGAAAAGCAAATGGTAACCCACTCCTCCAAGGGGAAATCTGGTATACAGATGGCTCCAGGGGAGAGGGAGGATCAGGAGCAGGAATCTATGACAGAAAGAGAGGGAGGGGAATAGGGATCCCACTTGTGCGACATGATACAGTCTTTCAGGCGGAGGTCCTGGCCGTCCTTCGCTGTGCTGAAACACTAATAGAAGAAAACGCTGCTGGCAGACAGATTACGATCTGTTCGGACAGCCAAGCGACACTAACTACAATAGGCAAACCAGACAGAACATCAGAACTGGTTTGGGGATGCAAGAAAGCATTAAACCAACTTGCAGAAAGAAACGATGTGGCTCTCATATGGGTCCCTGGTCACACAGGGATCAAGGGCAACGAAAAGGCGGACCAGCTGGAAAAATGCGGCGCAGTGAGTGAATACATAGGAACGGAATCGGTACTGGGAGTAGCGTCTTTCTGTGTCGGGATGGCCATTAAAATCTGGATCCGAACAAAACACCGGGAATACTGGGAACAAATCCAAGGTTGCCGTCAGGCCAAATCCATCCTGGGTTATTCCTATAGGATGGACAGAGCCAGGGAAATCTTGGGTTTACCCAAGAAGGATATAAGGACAGTTGTACGGATCCTAACTGGGGACAACCACTTGAACTATCATATGCACAAAATGGGGTATAACCCCACGACGGAGTGCAGGAAATGCGGCAGGGATGACGAAACATCCCCGCATGTATTATGCCAGTGCATATATATATAATATATAATATAATATATAACTTGCGAAAACGAGCGCTTTAAATTTCAAAAATTCTAATTAGCGTGAAGCTTGAAAAGAATTGTGTAAAAATTATGGATATACATATTATGTTATTATATTTACCAATAGCATTAAGGATAACCGCCAAATATAAGACCCGATTATAGACAGTCCTCATCTTTTCTAATTTGAGGAAAAACTGATAATTGTATTAATAAAGAATTTGATTAACAATGTAACTGGTGAATATTCTACTGTCTTATTAGCTTATATAATATGTTCTATAGTCGTTATCTCTTCTATAAAAGGCGTTAATCTTGTTCTTCTGAGATATTTACATTTCATAAAAGTCAATTTCAAGGACCAAAATTTAGAGCTATAGAAGCACAAGAGATTGTATGAAAATATATGTGGGTTTAAATAAAGCAAACGTATGCCAGGCGTTATTGCAGGGGATTGCAGCAATAAAATTCACTAAAACAGTGGAATAGGTCAATATCAGGAGAAGAAATCAGTTGATATAATACTTAAGCCACAAATAAACTCAAATAAGTAGACACAAATTAAAATTTTCGTAATCTTTATACGTTGGATTTATTTTGAAGATAAATTTCAACATCATTTTTTTAGCATATAACTAAAGTTTATAGAATATGGAAAATTATGAATTTGAGAAATTTCATAGACATGTCTTTTCTGAATGCAGGCATATTGTTTGATTTTTCACAATTTTCGTTATAAGTTTCAAGAAAGTACAATAAAATAATACATATATATATGACACCACTCATGATTTTCAATAAACTGTATTTACTGCGATGATAAATCAATAGTCAATAAATCAATTAGTTTTCAGAAAACAAGTGCATTTTGTGAAATATCTCATTATCAAATATTAGAAAAACTGCATAAAACATATTTCATAGAGATACAAAAATTCATCCTCGAACTATGCGACCTGTAAATTTTGTTTAATAATTTGACATATTGTTTTATTCATTGCTGTTTCTTTGTATACAATTTTGAAGTCCTAGTTTTTTAAAATATATTTACCATTCTTCAATATGATAGTAAAATTTCTAAATATTACGATTTTTCCGGTGGCCGGAACTACCCGACATTCTTTTTCAATAACGCTTTTTGGTCCTCAACTAATTTGGTTTGTTTTCTTATCTAATATGATTATTCTCTGAATATCTGCTTTGGAATTGCCAGTAAAAGTATTCATATTATAATAATGTTTAATATTCCTATTTCCATCGATTCGAGCTACATTATTAATAAAAAGACTGAAATGGCCGGTACTACTTGACTCTCCCCTAAAATCTGTTGAAATTCTATAAAGATCTCATAAAATTCTTTTCAATTCTTTTAAATATATTGAAAAACCTCGAAATCTTTGAAATCCTGAAATCTGATGTATAAGTTTAAAAAGAACTTAAACGACAATTTCAAAAAGCTCTAAACATTTTTTTCATACCATTTATTAATTAGCTGTAATAACTGAACAGACGGATAAATACAATAAAATAATGATAAAAATAAAAATTGTTAATTTATTTTGCAATATCTGAATAATAAATCCCGATCCAGAGTACAGAAATTAATAAAATATACATTTAATATAATAGAGTTCAATGTGGGTGCATGGACGGTTTCTATAGGTTCTGGCTCGCTAGGGTAAAGAGGATGTGTGAACTATGTGGGAAGGGGGAGGCAAGAGTGGAGCACTGGCTGGAGGAGTGCGTAGAGGTGGAAAGGAGTGGGATAAGCATGGAGGTATTGATGCATGAAAGGGGGGACAAAAGGGCAGTAGCATGGGTGAAGGGAGTCTTGGGTAAGATGGAGAAGAAGAGAAGGAAGGAGGAAGAGGAATGGAGAAGGAAAGATTGTAAATAGAGGAGGAAGTAAATATAAGTAAATGTAAATATTGTAAATAGTAGATAAGTATTAGGTATTAGCCGCGGAGGCAGAGTTTGGTAATGCGAGGCAAAGCAAGAAAGTAGGGACATGCGTGCGAGGCGAAGCGAGGAAGGCAATGCGATAAGAGCGAGCGGCGTTAGAGATAAGGTGTGAAAGGATGTTAGTTTCAAGGGTTAGTTTTAAGAAAATTATGTAAAAAATGGAAGTGTAAGCAAGTCAATTTTTTAAGGCCAGCAGGCTAAAAAATAAACGTTTATCTATCTATAATAGAGTTCAAAATAATATAGAAAATTTCACATTTCAGATACACTTTAATCGGGCTCGAAGCGCGGGATAACTGATGAGAATGTATTTGTTGAAGCCGAAATTACAGTTGAATTTGTTCAAATTTTAATTGTGATGGTCTATGCATAAACCGTGCACGAAGCGCGAGATCGGACAGACGCGCGCCAAGCGCACAAAGAGAATGTGCCAGCGCAGCGGGAAGATTTTTTTTAAATCGAATAACCGGTGAGGAGAATTGTTGTTCACACACGTACTACTCTGAAACTCTTTGCTATTTGGGTATGGTTGCCTAATGGGCATTCCGCGCCTTCTTCTGGGGTCATAAATTCAACTGCGCCACTGCTCATGTTTATTTTCGCCCGCCTTGAGCTGTAAGTACCAGGTGTATATATTCCACGAAGATACGTTTGATGTTTTGTTTTTACCAAAATTGCGAAGACGTCACCATTGGACGTTGATAATACAATTTGTTCTTCGGTCGGTAAAGAGTCCATGACATTATTTTTTGTTTTTAATTGAAGTGGTTTATCAGCAGGAAAAGCGTATTTCCGAAGTTCGAATACCCGGTTCCGATTTTTGTGGCAAATAAGTCGAATAGATGAAAGTTCTTCAAGTTTGAATCCGAATATGAGGGCAGGCGGATGCCTGTCAGGAGGAGACCTGGACCTGGCACGAAGAGAGGGTTCCTCAGTACAAGAAGACCCGGCAGTAAAATGAGGCCTGGCAAGAGGAAGAGTCCTTTCTGGAGAATAATGTCTGTCTGGAAAATCAGAAGGTCTGCTACGAGGAACACCAGGAATAGGGTCGCCATTAGGTAAGCACTCAAATTGTGCACTTAATTCTGTGACAAAAAATAGAGGATTATATTTTCTTAAGTATTTCCTAATATTAAAAACATAAAAGAAGTATATCTATGACAATTCAGGGACACCTTAGTCAGTGAAATAGTGACTGATAATTTATTGATAGCCGACGATAGTTGACGATCGTTGACTTTTTTGGAAGTTTTAATAATTAGGTCTTTTAATTGATATAAATTCAATTTTTCCCATGTATAAAGCACAGATAATAATCTACGTGTTCCATAATTTGCCATCACATTACCGATTATATTTTTCTGTCGATTTGTTATGCGCACCGCATCACCCGCTTTTCGTTCTTTTGGTTGAAACTTCATGCATATTGTTTAAAATTCGTCTTTCTTCTCTCTTAGGTGGAAATTCAACTACTTGATTCAATTTGCAATATTTGTTGCAAAATCACGTTTTCTATTGCAGATTCAGCATTTTAATAAGAACATTCATCTTGTTGGTTAAACAATGAACTATTTTGTGGAAAATTCGATATCTTTGGTAGAAAAACAAATTTTTTAAACTAAAAACTCTACTATTGAAGATGAAGGTTGATTATTTAAATTGAAAAGTCATCTCTTTTGGTAGAAATTTAATCTTTATTTGTTTTCTTTAAAATTGATCTTTTTTGGTTTGAAAATTCAACTATTTGGATTGAAAATTAACTTTTTTGTTAACAATTTGAATTTCCGGGTTAGAGATTCAACTTTTTTGTAGAATATTCCCCGTTTTGGCTTGAAAATACAGCAATTTGGTTGACATTTTTTTTCTCTCTTGCACCGAATACTTGAACTATTTAAAAAAATCGTTTTGAAGCTAACAAAAATAATTCCCAGACCCATAGAGATTTATAGATCAATATAGAAAAATTGGAATTTTTCTCCCACCATGAAATTCAAGGTTTTGTCAAACATTCCTTGTCGGTCCTAGGAAGTTGTGAATCTCCCGGAATTAGTGCAAATTCTTCTTTCAGATTTTCCACGTCGAAATGCTTCCGTTCTTGACCACTGACTTAGTGATCAATGTATTTTCAACATGACGTGCTTGATGAAAACTTGCTTAAAATTTCGTCATATTTCTACGGAAACAAGAGTAACGAGATCTGTGATACGCATAAAATGGTTTTAGATTTTCTGAATTTAGTATAAAACAGAAAAACCTTTCTAAGAATAAAATGGCGCGGAATTGGTAATAAACTAGGGTCAAGCCTGGGCCAGGCTCTTCGATCAAGCCTGACCATCAATGCAGGCCCTGGCCAGAATAAGCGTTTCATTCTAGCTTGACCCAGGCTTGATCACCAGGCTAGGGCTAAGTTTTGCCAGACTTGGGTATGGTGAGGCCCACGACAACATTTCTACACGGGTAGCCACTTGGATTTGACTTTCAGCGACGCGACGCATTGGCAGAGTGAAGGGGGAAATATATTATATCCTATTATATTGCAGGTCGGCCTTCATTCATTGTTGTGAGAGTAAAGTGCTGGTCTTGAAATATTACCACAAAAGTAATGAATGATAATTGTCAATTCCTAACCCGCTGATGGACGAGAACGCGTACACTGACGGTTTTACGCTAGGTGAACCAGTGAAATCTTACTGATTGCCACCCAGATAAGAATCGTCCGTCGTACTTTACTCACACGCGGTATGTGAATCGCAACAATTTTTTATTAATAATTGATTTGACCCCAGCACCAGCGGTCAATGGACCGAACCCTCAGCTCCTCACCAACCTTGCACTACACTGATGGCGGGCTACATAGCGCGTGTTTTCCACTTGTCTGGCGTCGGTTTTTCGTTTTTTTTTTGCTGTGTTAATTTTATATCTGTGATTACTGTTTAATGTCATGTTTTCTCATAACGTAATCAAGGGATTATACCACCTCTTCATTTTACTTCTGTGGTGTACATAAGCAAATAATATAACCTCAATTCTTTGCACGTGGAGAGCATTATTCACATTTGAGTTTGGCTCAAAAAATCGTATTCTTTTTAATAATTATTATTCAGTGCTAAATTCAAATGGTATTTATCGAGTTATCATTTTCATATCTTCAACGATCATTTTGACAATCATATTACTCGTTCTGCGTGCTCGCATTTTACCCGCACGCGTGCGACTCGCACAAAGTGCGAAACATATGCGACCACATTGAAGACACATCTGCGTGGTGATATGAAGTCACGTAATGCGGCCTGATCTGCACGCGTGCAACCCATAATGCTCGCACTATGCAGGCATTTTTTTATCTGGGCAGTAACACACTTCTGGCTGTTTCGAAAAGTGAGACTTCACTGGAAATAAGAGAGATTTTACTGGTTCATTTTAAGAAAGTAGGGCGCGCTTCTATCTGATCACGCGTTTCGCGCTCGGCTTAGTTCACGCTATAATGCATATACAGAAGCTTACTAGTGAATATTAGTAAACTGTAAAAACCTCTATTTTAAAGAGATCATTAACATTTTTTTGATTTTAGATTGAAAATAAATTTCCTTGAGTCTCTGTCGGTTGGTATCCTTAGTATTGACACTACAATAGAACACTTTTTGAGGGTTCCTTTTTAGTTCGTTGATATATGATGGATAGCCAGTTACGGGTACCGACACGTTCAACTGAGCATGTACTGAAAAGCGGGAACCTGTTTTATATAAAACTAATAACTTCTTATTAGGATAACAATGTAAGAACGGGGAAAAACTGAAAATTTGGGGGGTGCTGGGCGTGGATGTCGCCAAACTCACTGTAAACTTGAGAAGAATAAATAAAAATCAGTTCGTGAAGAAGGCGGAACGAACACCTATGATTTTTTAGCATAGCAACGCCATAATGAGCATTTCTCTCAGAGTTTTGAGTATTTTAACTCGCATTATACGCTTGAAACATACATTCGTGCAAAAAATAAAGTTCCTAGAATTCAAGTGAACAAAAGACCCCGTTTCTCCAAATTATTCGACCGCATTCTAATTTAACTTTCTCTTGCCTATTAATCTCAGAAAAGGCTATCGATTATAAATATCTTCATAGAAAAATCAATTAATATCTTATATGATCTTTATCTATCAAATTGTTATTTCTTATGTTCTACCTAGTATCGTTTTCATATGCAGACCAATTTTTTTATTTTAAATATTCTGATATTATCACTTTAATATCATGTTTTCAGATAAGAGCCAACCAACACCTTTCAATATTGATTATTAATTACCTACATGTACTTTGTAAACTCTTTTTTGTATTTACGTATGATGTGTATAGTTAGAAGTGTATCATCTGTCCACGTCCAAATTTTGACGTGGAAGTCTTCAGTGTTCCATCTTTGTATGTTTACAGTTGGCCTCCAGACAAATTGCCCCATGCAGATTAAATCGGAAAAATGCTGATTTGCGTAAAGCTTTAAAAAATTTTACTTCAAATTATAGATATATTATATTATTATATTCACCAATAGAGTTGAGGATGACCGCCAAGGATATCACCAGAGTATAGACAATCCACATCTTTTCGAATTAGAGGAGAAACTGGTTAATGTATTAATGCAGAAATTAATTAACAGTGTAACTAATATGAATATTTTACCGCTTTAGTAGCTTACATAATCTATATTATAGTCGTTATCTCTTATATTGAAGGTGTCAAGCTTGGCCTTCTGAGATATTTACATTTCATAAGAGTCAGTTCCAATTAACAGAATTTATTGACAAATTTAATTAAGATTGATTGTAAAGATTCAAAGCCGTCCCAAAGTATTGTAACGGACTTCAAAGGTTTCAGGAGATGTGAAACTATTCGAAGGGATGTTAAAATATTTCAAAGTTCTTAAAGGATTTCAAGGTATTCCCAAATACTCGAAAAGGTTTTAAAGGATTTTATCAGATTTAAGGAGATTCGACAGAATGTCAATGAGTTCACTGGATTTAACGTTATTTCAGTGGATTTGAAAAGATTTTATAGTGTTTCGAAAACTTCAAGGAATCTAAAGGAATTTCATGTGATTTCATGGGAAGTGCAGGTTAGCAAATTTTGCAAGATTTCTCTACAGTATCGAAACCGCCAAATATTGAGCTTCAGTTAGGTCCGCTCTCTTGATCATTGAAAAAACTGAAAAACAATTGGATTGCTTTTAATATTCATATTGCTCGATTTGAACTAATTATGGTTTAATTTTGTTTTAGTACATTTTGATGGTATTTCTTGGTTCAAAATGCAACTTTCTTCTTTTCTGTTGGATCTTAACCCATGTATGCACACCCAACTTTATCCACGTTGTTACATACCAGAGGTACCGGTGTGCCCACCTCCTTTTTTTCAATTTTTTTATTCGTAAGCGGAGAACCAACGTGCGGGGCATAAATGATCCATTGTAACTACTTACCGAATAGTCCCGTGGCCTATAACACTCCAAGTTTTGTTTCTGACCCCATAATAATATTCAGAAATTCCCGAAATCCACCTCTACCACTTTTGCCTGAACAAAGCCCGAGTGCCTCTACACCAAATACTCAAGAAAAATTTTAATTTCAAATAATTACACACGTTACCTTCAGAAAACCCCAAGTTATATAAACAACCCCATAATGATATTCAATAACTTCCACAACCCACTCAATGTTGAATCCTTTTACGGTGGGTACCCGGTTACCCTGAGTTTAAATAAATTCTAAATTCAGCAACTTTCGTCGACGAATTTAAAAGACTTGAAGGAATTCACGAACGCATCTTCATTCAGTAATAGTCTACTGTCGACAAAAGTTGATGAATTTGGAAATAGTTGAAAAGAATTTTATGTTTTCAGAAAAATTTAGAAAATTAAAAATAAATCAAGTTATGTCCTGAATTATTCAAGAGAATTCAAGGATCTTTATAAGAATTCCATTCTTTCAGCAGAATTCAGAGAATTCAAAACATTTCATTGAATTCTACATTAATCAGGTACGGTCACTGATTATTCGCAATTACGTATGAATTATCTAGGCTCACTGAAATTATTTGTTTTAATCTCAACATATTTCGGAGAACATAGCCTACATTTCCATTTTTTCCATGCATTTTACGGTTCGATAAAACTTCAGTGCCCTGTAGTACCCTAAATGTGCACGGGACCCAAAAATGTTTTGGGACTTTTCGATTTGAATTTTTTCCCCTATCCGCCATTACAAGTCGCGACAATACTCCTGGGACACCCTGTATATAACTTTTTCACCTGGGTATCAAATAGTTTTAACTGGATTGAGAATTAAACACACCCACGTAACGCATTACAATTTACTTTCAAAACGTGATTCTGAAAAGTGGGATAATGGTCAAGTGATCCTCTCCATAAAAAATGTGTTGGTAGATTGTCTAAATTATCTAAATGAAGGAAGATTTCGTCACCTTTTAATCCTACTCTAGTTTAATTATGCATTATAATCACACAGTGAAATAATACTTAATAACCTGAACAAACTTTTAATGTATTCCTTTATATAAAACTTGACTATAATTGTGGTCGCTAATGACCGTTTAGTTGATGCGACCTAGCATTACAAATAATAATAATAATAAATGTTGTAAACACTATTTTTTGATAAGATGCACAAATATATATGAAAAAATATATGAAGAAACATTATTTAATTATCTAAAGAAATGGTTCGTATCTATTCCTCAGGGTTACTTAAATACAATCATGATAGAGAATAAATCAACGTAATATAGAAAATTTCGCCTTTCGGACACATTTTAATCGAGCTGAAAGCGAAAGACAAGTGATGAGGATGTATTCGTTAAAGCGGAAGAACTTTTAACACAAGAGAATTCAAAATTATAAATTTCCAATTGTCAATGCATGGACCTTTAATCTCTCCTCTGTCCGCACGGAGAGCAGATTTTATTAAATCAAATCAGCGGAGTAAAGAATTGTGTTTTAAACACGTACTATTTTGAAACACTTTGCGATTGAATTATGGAAGCCTAAAGGAGATTCCTCAATTTCTTCTGGGGTCAATTCTCTAACCGCGCCATTGTTCATGTTTATTGTCGCTCGATTTTCCTTCGAAGTAAGCACTGTATATATTCCACGCAGAATCTCTCTATGTCTTGATTTTTCGTATATTGCAAAGACGTCACCATTGGACGTTGATAATACAATTTGTTCTTCGGTTGGCATAGGCTTATGGACATTTTTTAGTGTTCTCAATTGAATTGGTTTATCGGGAGGAAAAACGTATCTTCGAAGTTCGAATATTCGGTTCGGATTTCTGCGGAAAATAAGTCGAATCGATTTGAGTTCTTCAAGTTTAAAACGAAAAATATAAGAAGGATGCCTGGCAGTAGGAGACCTGGACCTGGCACGAAGAGAAGGCTCCTCAGGAGCATAAGGTCGGGCAGGAGGAAGAGTCTTTTCTGGAGAATGTGTGTCAGAAAGAAAAGATGAAGATTCGCTTCGTGGAACACCCGGAATAGGGTCGCCATTAGGCAAACACTCAAATTGCGAACTCAACTCTGCAAAAAGAAACAGAGCATCTCTGAGCAACAATGAAACTTTTTTGCCATTCACGGTTTTTTTTAGTATAAATTGTTTTCATTTTACAGCGTTACAAACAGTTAATTTAAAAAAAAATCGACATATTTGCACAGAATTTCAACTCTCTTGCTTTATTGTTTTTAACTATTTTCATGAATAAACCCTCAATTACTAGAATTGATTTAAAAAAAAATTAATTAAGATAAACACAAGATGAAACTTTTTAGATTCGTGACATTTTCTCATACGACGAGCCATTATTTATTTACAGCTTTTTAAGCGATATATTTTTTATAAATCCACACTTCCTTGAATAATTTAAATTTCCAATGGAAAACTTGAAAAATGTTGAACCGTAAAAAATTTTGAAAATCGAAACAGAATTCTGTTGAAAAGTAGCGCATAAGAACCCTAAATATGCATAATTAATGTATAACCCATTGATCCATTTTGTATAAAAAAATACTTATTTTTCTTAACTTTGTACAAACAATCGGCAGGAAATATTGAATGGCCTTCTTATTGTTCTAATAGGAAAATGTTACACCATCGTGTCGTTTGCTTAAAATTTTCTATTTTTTGTCACTTCTTACTTTCTGCCTGCTATCCTTTTCCTATACAGACCAATTCTTTTGTTTTTACTATATTCTAATATTATCACTTTAATATCATATTTTCATATAAAAATCAACTAAAATCTCTCAGTACTAATTATTAATTACGTACATATAATTTGTGTACTCTTTTTTATATTAACGTATGGTGTGGACAGGTAGAGTGAACCATCTGTCCACGTCTAAATGTTGACGTGGCAGTTTGCAGTGTTCCATCATTGTACGAATACATATGGACTCGAGCCAAATTGCTCTGTGCAGATTAAATCGCAAAAATTCTGACTCTCGTGAAGCTTTAAAAAAATAAACTTCAAATTATAGATATATTATTATATTCACCAATAGAATTGAGGATGAACGCCAATGATAAGACCAGAGTAGAGACAATCCACATCTTTTCGAATTACTCGAAAAACTGATGAATGTATTAATGAAGAATTAAGTTAACAGTGTAACTAATACAGATATTCTACTGCTTTGTTAGCTTATATGATTTATATTATATTCGTCATCTCCTAAATTAAAGACAACAAGCTTCTCCTTGTGAGATATTAGATTTTAGACTAGATAGCCATTTATATAATCATTTACATGGAAAAAAATGTGTATTGAATCAAGTAGGCTGAATTACTTGACTGATTTCACTTGAAAGAAGCCAATATTTTCTTTTTACAAGTGACTGATTTTCTCGAATCAAGAAAATAATAGAATCAAAACAACTAATTGAATCAAAAATATATTCACTCCAAGCAAATAACTATTGAATGAATTTGTTCCATTATACTTATTTGCGTGGAGTTTAATAAAGTTTTAAATTAAGAATATTCTAGTATCATGATAAGCAGGGGTATGCCACGACTCATTCTGTAGTTACATGATCCAATCCAAGAAGCTATGGTCCCGCCACTTGGGGGTACGAAATACGTTCGAGCCGCGTCTCGTACAGCGACAGCCATATTGGTTACCATGACAACGCAGAGACGCTTTCCTAAGTACTATTGAAATCATTTCGCGTCATGATGTAGCACAGAGTTTCTCAAACTTAGATACTTAAATGTAGATAATAAGAATGTAGTTAATACCTTTTTTAATTCTTGAAGGTACATAGTTTTACATTTAATAGAAATTGTAAATTTGAAACTATTTATTGATATTGAAAATCTTCCAATAATGCGATGAAAAATTAATTACTATGAGAGATTATGTGTATACTAAAATTTGTGGATTGTTCGAAATTATGTGCATACGTTTAGTGTTCTAAAGAGTTTAAGTGCTCGGAGAAATTCTCACGAGCATGAGAATATGCTCCCAAATATGATCGACCTTTATGTGCTTTGAGAATTTAATGAGCATTTATGAGCATTTTGAATTCGGATTTCAAAAATCGTATTTTATACTTTTATTAAGAATAATTACATCATTTAAATTTCGCGGGGAGAGGTATCGCTTGAAACGGGAAAGGGTGCTAAATATAAATGATAAAAAAAATCAAAGTAATAGAAAACATATTATTCGCATCAAACAGTGCCTTATTCAGGATTGCCGATTAATGGAAAATATTACATTTTTATCAAAAAAGGTAAATTTTCCACACAAAGTTCAATAGTTAAAGTGAATTTTCAACTAAAAAGATGATTACTCTTTTACCAAAAAAATACGGATTTACAACTAATAGTTCAATTTTCACCGAAAACCGATACATTTTCAATGAAATAGTGTAATTTTCAACCAAGAAGAATTATATGCTATGAAAAAAGATAAATTTTCGACAAAAAATGGAAGTTACAATTTCCGGTTAAAAAAATTGATTCTAAATAAGAAACATCTCATTTTCAACCAAATATTTTTATTTTCAAATGAATTTCCAACCAAAAAGATGAATTAGTCACCAAGAAGATTAAATATTTTCCCACAAACTTCGAATTTTCAATAAAATAATTAAATTTTGAACAAAAGAAAGTTTTTTCAACTTAAGTGATGAATCATCAACCAAAGAAAAGAATTTTTAACAAAGTAGTTCCACTTCCAATTAAGTAATTGAATTTTCTACCAAAAAAGATGAATTCTCAACGAAAAACGTGATGTTTTATATTTTTACCAAAAAGGATTTTAATTTTATACCAAAACTAGTTGAATTCAACCAGAAAAGAAAAATTTTCTACAAAATAGTTTGAATCCTCAAGCAAAACAGATAAATTTTTAACCAAATAGTTGCGATTTTTAACCATGATGATAAAATTAATTTCAACTTCAATTTGTCGAAAATTCCCTAACTCGTAAGATTAGTCGGGTTAGTCAGGTTACCTGACCTGTAGCAACTCTGTAATTTAAAAAAGGTATATGTTTTGTTCACTCTAGAATGTTTTTGAAAAAATACATGTATTAATTATGATATATATTTGTTTAAACAATAAGTGCTTAATAAGCCTATTCTCGAGAGCATTTGCTCAAAATAAATTCTTGGGCATTTAAGGACTCTACGTACGTTACGAATAATCAAGGCAGGCTTAACATCATTTGTTTTTCCCATGCATACCTCTTTTTTGCCACACCATTAAATAAATCATGAAAGTCATACAAAATTTTAATTACAAAAGTATATTTACTATTGTATTCTTCATATTTTTACTGTGTTTGCTATTATAATATTATA
>CAKNYM010003795.1:0-17795 GCA_932195095.1 Andricus curvator | reverse complement strand
TTGATGTTAGATTCAACAGAGGTCTCTGTTATAGAATCGTTGATAAGTATATAATCTACTATATCAAAATTAATTTTTATTATGCGAAATTAAACTAAAACGCGATAAATTATCCACTTATTAAAGATTCTATAACAGAGACCTCTGTTGAATCTAACATCAAAAATACTGGTATTAGGCCTCCAAAAAGATTTCTATCATATTAAACCAGTCTAACCGAAAATTTTTTGGAAAGAAAAACTTTGTTTCAAATATTGAATTAATAACTGGCCTTAAAATAATAACATCTATAAAAAAATAATTTCCATCGAAATTAAGGAAATACAAGTTCTAAATTTTTCACTTGTGAACTGCGATAGCTCAATTGGTATAGCATCTCACATGTAATGAGTTGGTTGCTGGTTCACATCCAGTTCGCAGTGAATATTTTAGAACTCAATTTCTCGCTTTTTAATTTAATTTCGCATAATAAAAATTAATTTTGATATAGTAGATTATCTACTCTCCTCCAAATTAGATTAATTTTTCACCATAAAGTTGAATTTTCAACCAAAATCGTGGATTTTCAACGAGGAAAATTAATTTTCTATTGAAAAAGGCGAATCTGGATCACAAGTTAATTAATCTGACTTTCAAGTGGATTACTCCAGATACAAGTGCGTTACGCGGATTACCGTGGATTACCAGTTCGGATAACCGAGCGGTCCAGCTGATCACCAGAGTGGGTTCCTCCTCATTTTATGGTTGTTGTGCTAACTTCACGGACATCTATTTTTAGAGTTGTTTTATTAGGAGTTTACTTGAACATCAGTGAAAGACAGATCTCGATTTCAATGGAACAATGGGAAGAGAAAAGAGGGTTGGATTCTTCAAGTGCTATAAAAGTGATTCTCACCTAGATCCAAGCCGAGTGCGAGTGCCGGCGACAATAGAAGGACGATCAGAAGTTCTTGAAGAAGATGATGGTTGATAGGACCAAAGACTGGCATGTTAAGGGCCATTAGGTCCTCGTCTTTCGGTGCTTCATGACAAAACGACCTTTTTTTAAAAAACCCTTCCCACTAAATTCTATTGGTCCTTCTCTCGGCGTATGTTCTCCAAGGCTTCATTTTTTTTACCATCTTGTGGATGGCTCCCGATTCCTCGAATCTGGAACCAAAATCGAAAAAATTTTCTCTTCAATTTTGTGATTGATCCATCAGCAATTAATTATTTTCTAAAGCCTAAAAGTGACCACTTTGTTTGAATTGTATGCAGAAAGGTTTGAAACTTATGAGTGGAATTGTTGAGCAATTCAGGATGCCCAAAATGCTCTCAAAACAGGGAAAATGGGGCTATTTTTCACGAATATAGGGGAATAAATTCTATTGAATACAATTATTGTATCATGATATTATACCCAATATAAAAAGCTAAAGATTTCAATTTAAAATATATTGTAATTTGGAAAAAAAGTTGAATTTTCAACCCAGAATAATCAATTTTTTGCCAAAAGGGATGAATTTTCAATTAAAGAATTGAGTATTTGAAGAAATTTGACTTTTAAAGCAGAAAAGATAAACTTTTAACAAAATAGTTACATTTTCAATAAAAAAATGAACATTCAGACAGATGGTAGAATTTTTAAACAAAAAAAATTAAAACTTAAATCAAAAAGTTAAATTTTCAAGCCGGAAATGCATTTTTTTTGGAACAAAGATTAATTTTTACTGAAGGGGGATGAATTTTTAATTGAAAGGGACGAATTTTTAACCAAAAAGTAAAATTTCTGACTGAAAAAGATGACTCTTCAACTAAATAATTCAATTTTACCAAAATAGTTGAATTTTCAACTTAAAAAGATGTATTTTCAACTAAATAGTTGAATTTTTAACTAAAAAAATAAAATTGAAATAGTTAAATTTTCAGTTAAAAAATTAATTTTCAATAAAAAAATGAATTTCTATTTAGAAGAGATGCATTTACAACTAAAATGATAAATCTGTAAAAAAGGTAAGTATTTTTAATAAGACAGTTCAACTAATAAACATCTAATAAATTTGCATTTTTAATTTGATTTAAACAATTTGTTTAATTTGTATGCCAAAGAGACAAATTTTCCACAAACAATTTAAATTTTCAACCCAAGATCACGGATTATCTACAAAAAATTGAATTTTCAACCAATTACTTGAATCTTTAAACAAAAATCATCAATCTTAGACAAAAAATGTAATAGGTAAATTGTAAGTTCAGAAAATGAATTTGCAAGAAGAAAAAGAACACAAATTTTTTACAGTATAATTTAATTTTTAACCATAGCGATGAATCTTTAAAAAATGAAATTAATTTTTAAAAATTTCGTTTAACTTTCAACCAAGCAGTTAAATTTTCAACCAAGAAGAGAAATTTTCTGCCAAAAAAGACGAATTTTTAACGAAATAAAAGAATCTTCAACCAAATAGTTTAATTTTTAACTAAAAATGATCATTTTCCAATGAAAAATAGAAATGTTAAATTTTTAATTAAAACAATTTTCATAAAAATTGAATTTTTAACAAAATAATTAAATCTTTAACAAACAAAATGAATTTTCAAGAAAGTAGATGAACTTTCACTCAAGCAGTTGAATTTTCAATCAAGAAATGTATATTTTTTTAGAAAAAGACGAATTTTCAACAAAATAAATGAATTTTCAACCAAATAGTTTAATTTTTAACTGAAAATGATAATTTTGCAATAAGAAATGAAATAGTTAAATTTTTAGTTCAAATGAGTTACTTTCATCAAAATATAAATTTTTAACAAAATAATTTAGTATTGAACCAATAAAATGAATTTTTCTAGAAAGTAGCTCTACTTTCAATCAAGCAGCTGAATTTTTAACCAAGAAAAATAATTTTCAAAAAAAAAAAAAAAATTCAACAAAACAAATGAATGGAAGTTGAAGTTTTAACTTAAAAATATCATTGTTCAACCAAAAATCAAACAGTTGATTTTCAACAGAAAAAATAATTTTTTTTTAAACAAATAAATGAATTTTAATTTTCCAACAACAACAGTTTTTTTTACCCAAAATTACGAATTTTTTTACAAAATATATTGAAAACCTTAATTTTCAACTGAAAATTATCATTTTTCAACAAAAATCGAATTGTCAATCTATAGTTAAAACAATTAGTTTCAATGGAACAATCAATTTTCAAGAAAATATACAATTTGAATAGATAATTTTCTGGAAATAATTATTATTATTAATAATTATTAATAATAATAATAATTCGATGATAATTTTTTCAAAATAGATGCATATCTGATCAAATGATTGAATTTTTACTAAAAATGATCATTGTTCAACCAAGAATCAAATAGTTGAATTTTCAGTTGAGAAAATTATTTTTGAACCAAAAATATGAATTTTCAATAAAATAGTTCAACTTTCAATCAAGAAGTTGAATTTTCAACCAAGAAGAGTTATTTTCGACCAAAAAGACGAATGTTTAACAAAATTTCAAACAAGCAGTTGAATTTCCAACTAGGAAGAGAATTTTTTAAAAGAATTTTCTACCAAAAATTAATTAGTTAAAAAAAAATATTGAAAAATAAATTAATTTGAATGAAAAAATGAATTTTTAACAGAATAGTTCAATATTTGATCAGAAAATCAATTGTTGTCAAAGTAGTTCATCTTTCAATCTAGAAGTTGAATTTTCAAACAAGAGGAGTAATTTTTCTAAGAAAGACGAATTTTCAACAAAATAAATGAATTTCCAACCAAATAATTAAATTTTTAACTAAAAATAATAATCATTTCTCAACCGAAAATCGAACTGTTGAATTTTTATTTTGAAAAACCAATTTTTAACCAAAAATAAATTAATTTTTAATCAAATAGTTCAACCTGTAACCAAGAATTAAATTTTTGAGAAAGTAGTTCAACTTTCAACCAAGCTTTTGAATTTTTAAACAAGAAGAGTAATTTTCTACCAAAAAATTCTGTTTGAAGAATCTTTTATATTCATGCATCAACTTTGAATTATGTTAGTGAAAAAAGTTTTAATACAAAAAACCGTTTCTTCAAATATTAGGCATTACCCTAGCTTCCTTACTCTTCAATAAAATTTATCAATATTATAGGTCAATTCATTTGTCTCGGATCAACACATCTTTTCTATTCTAGCATCAACTTTAAATTGTGAAAATGAGAAAATTTTTACTGTAAAAATCAATTTTTAATATAATATAAATGTACATAACTTGCTTAATCTTTACTGAAATGCATTAATTTTTAAGGTCAATCGATTCGTCTCGAACTAAGGAATCTTTTATGTGCATGCATCAACTTTGAATTATGTCAGCGAAAAAAGTTTTAATACACAAAACCATTTTTTCAAATATGAGGCATTACACTAGCTTCCCTACTCTTCAATAAAATGTATCAATATTATAGGTCAATTGATTTTTATCGGATCAAAACATCTTTTCTATTCTCGCATCAACTTTAAATTATGAGAAAATTCTTAATATGAAAATCAATTTTTAATATAATATAAATCTTAATAACTTCCTTATTCCCCAGGCAGAAATATTGTATATAGTTTATATATAGTGTAAAGTATTATATATAATATTCATTTGTTTTATATAAAAAATGTATAAAACAAATGAATATTATATATAATACTTCACACTGTATATAAACTATATATAATATTTCCGCCTGGGTCTTTAATAAAATCGATTAATTACAAAAGTCAATCGATTCCTTTCGGATCAACATATCTTTTCTATTCTAGCATCAACTTTAAATTGCGGGGAGTGAGAAAATTTGTACTGTGAAAATCGTTTTTAATATAATATAAATGTACATAACTTTCTTAATCTATATAAAATTTTTCTAATTTGTAAGGTCAATTGATTCTTCTCGAACTAAGGAATCTTTTATATTCATGCATCAACATGTTAGTGAAAAAAGTTTTAATACAAAGAACCATTTTTTCAAAAATTTGGCATTACGCTAGCTTCCTTACTCTTCAATAAAATGTATCAATATTATTGGTAAATTCATTTGTCTCAGATCCACACATTTTTTTCTATTCTCGCATCAACTTTTAATTATGAGAATGAGAAAATTTTTAATATGAAAATCAATCTTTAATATAATATAACTGTTCATAACTTCCTTATTCTTCAATAAATGTATTAATTTCAACGGTCAATCGATTCGCCTCGAACTAAGGGATCTTCTACGTTCATGCATCAACTTTGAATTATGTTAGTGAAAAAAGTTTCAATACCAAAAACCATTTCTTCAAAAATTAGGCATCAACCTAGCTTCCTCACTCTTCCATAAAATGTATCAATATTATAGGTCAATTGATTTGTCTGGGATCAACACATCTTTTCTGTTCTTGCATCAACTTTAAATTATGAGAATGAGAACATTTTTAATATGAAAATCAATTTTTAATATAATATAGATGTTCATAACTTCCTTATTCTTCAATAAAATGTATTAATTGTAAAGGTGAATCGATTCGCCTCGAACTAAGGAATCTTTTATGTTCATGCATCAACTTTGAATTATGTCAGTAAAAAAAGTTTGAATACAAAAAACCATTTCTTCAAATATTAATCATTACCCTAGCTTTCTTCCTTTTCAATAAAATGTATCAATATTGTAGGTCAATTCATTTGTCTCAAATCAACCAATTTTTTTTCTGTTCTCGCATCAACTTTTTATTATGAGAATGATACACTTTTTAATATGAAAATCAATTTTTAATATAATATAAATCTTTATAACTTGCCTATTCTTTAATAAAATGTATTAATTTTAGCAGTCAATCGATTCGTCTCAAACTAAGGGATCTTCTACGTTCATGCATCAACTTTGAATTATGTGAGTGAAAAAAGTTTCAATACCAAAAACCATTTCTTCACAAAATAGGCATTACCCTAGCTTCCTCACTCTTCAATGAAATGTATAAATATTATAGGTCAATTGATTTGTCTCGGATCAACACATCTTTTCTGTTCTTGCATCACCTTTAAATTATGAGAATGATAACATTTTTAATATGAGCATCAATTTTTAATATAATATAAATGTTCATAACTTCTTTATTCTTCAATAAAATGTATTAATTGTAAAGGTCAATCGATTCGTCTCAAACTGAGGAATCTTTTATGTGCATGCATCAACTTTGAATTATGTTAGTGAAAAGAGTTTTACTACAAAAAAAGACGTTTTTTCAAATACTAAGAATTACCCTAGCTTCCTTGCTTTTCAACAAAATGTATCAATGTTACAGGTCAATTAATATTTTTAGAATCAACACGTCTTTTCTATTCTAAAACCAACTTTAAATTATGAGAATGAAAAAAATTTTCTCTATACAAATCGATGATTAATATAATATAAATGACATACCTTCCTTACTCTTTAATAAAATGTATTATTATTATGGGTCAATCGATTTGCCTTGAATCCAGGAATCTTTTCTGTTCTTGCATCAATTGTGAATTATGTTATTGAAAAAAGTTTCACTATAAAAAACTTTAAATTTTTAAACAAGAAGAGTAATTTTCTATCAAAAAATTCTGTCGAAGGAATCTTTTATATTCATGCATCAACTTTGAATTATGTTATTGAAAAAAGTTTTAATACAAAAAACCGTTTCTTCAAATATTAGGTATTACCCTAGATTCCTTACTCTTCAATAAAATGTATCAATATTATAGGTCAATTCAGTTGTCTCAAATCAACACATTTTTTTTCTATTCTCGCATCAACTTTCAATTATGAAAATGAGAAAATTTTCAATATGAAAATCAATTTTTAACATAATATATATGTTCATAACTTCCTCATTCTTCAATAAAATGTATTGATTGTAAAGGTCAATCGGTTTGTCTCGAACTAAGGAATCTTTTATGTTCATGCCTCAACTTTGAATTATGTTAGTGAAGAAAGTTTCAATACCAAAAAACATTTCTTCAAAAATTAGGCATCACCCTAGCTTCCTCAATGAAATGTATCAATATTATAGGTCAATTGATTTGTCTCGGATCAACACATCTTTTCTACTCTCGCATCAACTTTAAATTATGAGAACTAAAAAATTTTTAATATGAAAATCAATTTTTAATATAATATAGATGTCCATAACTTTCTTAATCTTTAGTAAAATGTACTTATTTTCAAGGTCAATCGATTCGTCTCGAACTGAGTAATTTCCTACCAAAAAATTCTGGCTAATGCTGTTTAGTTGCATCAACTTTACGCCCAAAAGAAGTTTGTTTTTCTATACACAATGAATTAAAAAAATTAAAAATGTGAAAATTTACAATCCACTTCCACAAAACTGTTATGTAACCATGCTTACTGCGTAATGAAGAAATTTTCTTCCTACATAAGATGAGGTTATGAATAAGAATATTTCAAGGAATATCTCAGGACAAGTTAGTAGATCTCAATACGCATTTTTGGACGTGGAAACGACCCTTTTTGGTCGTAATTTCCAGCGGCCTCTGGAACTGTAATCAAGCATGGGCGCTCGTTAAATGCGGGAATTTTAATTGCGCGCGTTATTAACGTGCTTGCTAGGGAACGAAATGAAAAACGAAAGCGGAAGTGAGGATTCCCACTGGTTGCAGATTTCAGCCTTTGGTCTCCTCGCGAAGTAGCAGACGAATCCATTACACTCACAGAATTCGAGCTACTTGAATTTTGTCCTGTTTTCTACCTCGTATAGCAAAACTGCGCCATGATTCATCATTAATTAATTTCTTATATTAAATTCTGTCAATTACTGGTCAAATAATTTTTTTAAGACACGAGAAAAAATGTGCCTCGGCCCGGCTTTGAACCCGGAACGCCACACGCGTTCCCGGTTCAAATCCGGAATGTGGGAAATTCTTTCTCGTTTTTCCAAAAAAATTATTTGACTAGTAATTGGCAAAACCTAATATCAGAAATTATTCAATTGTAATTACCCTGGTCAACAAAATAACTTCAATACTCAAAATTAATTCATCGTTTATCCTACACTCAGAAAAAACAAAAAGAACTGTTTTCTTTCATATACATGAAAATTTGGTTGAATCAAACAAATTTTTGTTGATTCAACAAAATATTTTGTTGACCCAACTTTTTTTTTGAATTTACCAAATACTCCATCTACCAAAGGATTTAGTTGAAACATTCAAAATTTTTAGTTTGGTGAACCAAATTATTTTCTGAGTATAAATTTCAGGAAAAGCATGTTAAAGCAGCTACAACAAATTTTTAAAATATAACAATAATTGTGGCCCTACATTATTAAAGAGGTATTTTAATTTTTTTATCATTTGATTAGAGAAATTATTTGAGTGAAAGCTAAGTTTCAAAATCACTTTCATATTTCAGACATCACGCTCTTTTCCCTATCACCCCTATTTCAAGAAATAATTTTTCCTTTGTTTAAAAAAAAACGTCCTCTGTTCTCTTTCTCACTTTCCCAGTTACTCTTTCCTCCTTTCCCCTTTCCAATTTCCTGTTTCTCTTTTCCCCCTTTCCCCTTTTTCCTATTCAACTTTTTACCCACTTTACCCGTAAACCTTTCCTCCTTTCCCCTTTCCCTCTTCCAATTTCCCCTTTCTCTTTTTTCCCTTTCCCCTTTTCCCTATTTAACCTTTTACCCTTTTTCTAGTTTCTCGATTAAATGGAAACAATGCTTATGCAAACAAAAAAAGAAATTGCCAATATTTTTATTGATAAATCTACTATTATATTTTTGATTCAAAATTCATGTCATATGGTTAAAAATTCTATGATTTGTCTGAAAATTCTAACTTTTTTTTTTGGTCCAAAATTAATCTCTTTCATTCAAAATTAAACTATTTTGTTGAAAATCCCTTTTATTTTTGGTTGAAAATTAATTTTTTCAAATGCAAATTTAACTATTTCATATTTTTATTTAAAAATGTATCTTGTTTCATTCAGCATTCAACAATTTTGTTGAAAATTTATAATTTTTAGTTCAAGAATAAACTATTTAATTGAAAATTCATATATTTTGTTAAAGATTCATCAATTATGTTGAAAATTCATCTCTTTAGCTAAAGTTTTAACTATTTTATCGAGAATTGTTTTTTTGTTGTTCAGAATTAATTTTTTCAACTAAAAATGTAACTATTCTATTTTTAATTGGAAAGTCATATTTTTCATTGGAAATTCATATTTTTTGTTCAAAATTAACCTATTTGGTTGAAAATTAAGGTAGTTTGTAGGAAAATCGTCTTTTTGATGAACTGATTTGCAGAAAAGTAAATTTTTTTGTTTTAAGATTCATCGATTTGGTTGAAAATTCAACTCTTTTGTAGACAATTCGTCTTTTTTTCTTATAAATTCAGAAATTTGGTTGAAAATTGATTTTTTTTTTGAAAATTCATATTTTTTATTCAAAATTCTACTATTTTACTGAAATATTAAAGAATTTTGTTGAAAATATTAATATTTATTTGAAAATTCAACTAGTTGGTAGAAAATTATTCCTCATGGTGGAAAATTCTATTTTTTGGTGGGAATTTGAACTATTTGGTTAAAAATAAATCTTTTTTGGTTGAAAATTAAACTACTTGTTGGAAAGTTGAACTATTTTGTTAAAAATTCAATTTTTTTCGGATTCACCTTTTCGATTAAAAATGTCACTATTCTGTTAAAAATTCGTTGTTTTTTTGTTAAATATTAATTATCATGTCCAAAAAGTTAACTATTTCACATAATTTAGGCTTAAGAACTATCCTTTATAAATCAAATATTCATGTCTTTTGTGGAAAATTCGTCTTTTTGTGTTAAAAATTAATCTGGTTTGTTGAAAATTTATCTTTTTGGATAACGGTTCAACTATTTTGTTGGAATTTTTTTTTGGGTTGAATTTAATAGCTTAAAAATTTGTTTAGTTTTTAAAAAAAAAATAATTTTTTCAAATAAAAATTTAACGATTCCGCCTTTGGATGAAGACTTACTTTTTTACTTGAAAATTCAACTATTTGGTTGAAAATTAATTTTTCTTGATCGGAAGTTAACATTTGTGTGAAAAATTTATCTTTTCCGGTAAAAGTTCAGCATCTTTCAGGTTGAAGTTTCGTCTTTTTTGGTAGAAAATTAATCTTCTATGTCAAAAATACATCTTTTTGGTCAAACCTTTAACAAAAAAGTTTAAAAGTCTAAAGATTTTTACAAAATTTGAATTTTCAACTTAACACTAACTATTTTGTTACAAATTCGACTACTTTGTTAAAACTTTAATTATTCTGGTGAAAATTAATATTGATCGGCCATGCCACGCTGAAAAAACCAGTTCTCGTCAGATCACTGAAGTTAAGCAGCGTTGGGCGCGGTTAGTACTTGGATGGGTGACCATTCGAGAATACTGTGTGCTGTTGGCATATTATGGGTGTCGTGAGCCCAAACTTGTAGTTATTTATAACTACAAGAAAACTATCCATCTAGAAACACTACCCGTCGGGTAGTGTCACGCCTACCCTGAAAGGGAAATGGCTTAATGGTATACATCATTTTTCATTGGAAAAACTATATTTGAAAGTTCTAATATTTTGTTGGAGACGCAGCTGCTTTTGGTTGAATTTTAATATTTTTGTTTCAAAATTCTACTATTCAGTTAAAAATTCAACTTTGTAGGTTAAAAATCTACTATAGGTTGAAAATTCAACTTTTCTGTAGAAAATTTGTCTTTTTGTTATGAAAATTCAACAATTTTGTTGAAAATTCAGTTTTCGAAGAAAATTCAAATATTTTATTAAAAAATTTGAGTATTTAGTTAAAAAATAAACTATTTATTTAAAAATTTAACTATTCGGCAGAAATTGAACTATTGGGTTAAAAATGAATCTTTTTTGGTTGGAAATTCAACTACTTGGTTGAAAATTCATTCCAAATATTTAATTTTTTAGCAAAAGAAACTATTTTGTTAAAACTTTATTCATGTCATTTTATTTTTAATACAAACAAGCAGAAAAAATTTTTAAAAATAATAATTTGTGCAGCCATATTATTATGCAGGTATTTTTTTTATTATTATTTAATTAGAGAAATAATCACTAGCTTCGAGTTCGAGTGTTTGATAAAAGCGAAAATTACAACTCTGCAACGAACATTTCACATTAACTGCATCCTGTTTTCTCGGTACCAGGTCATTAGTTGACAATAAATATTAATACAAATATGAGGGTTTGGGATATGCAGTGTCCATTTTGCTTAAAAATTCATTATCAACAGCAGAGAATGTTAAGTGTTCACATACAACTCTGGAAACTTCCATTCCAGTTTTAAACCAGACAAATACAAAGCTTTGATCGACTTGAATGTCGTTTGGGACCAATTATGAATTTTGTTCTCTCGATTCACACGTAACTGAAGTTTGCAACATTTACAAAAAAAAATAATGTTTTATTTGAAATGACTGAATACAATTTTTTATAAACCAGAACCCCTACTTTAGAAACTAGCTGTGAATTCGATCTCGAGTGTTTCCACTTTGCTTGTATTTATAATTATATGGTGCTAATTTCAGGAGCACTTTGCTTCCCGTTAGCAAATGTATTTGCTTCCTCATAAAGGAAGCATTAGTAATTATTTTCAATAATAGACAAACCAAAGTCTTCATTTCGATCAATTTAAAAATAGAAATTTACAAAAAAGACAAAATTACAAAATAATACAAAAAAAAATTTAAATAGAAAGACAAATCAGACAAATCAAATTTTGTATTCGAAATGATAATTTTACGAGCTGTAAAAGGGAAGGGAAATCTTCTGTCGCACCCTATCCCTTTCCCAGCTCTATGATTTCTTTACAAAAATTGTCAGAATTATTCTATTTGAAAATATATGATCAAAAAGTTTTTTCTATTCATGCGTCACCTTTGAATTATGTCGATGAAAAAAGTTTTTCTTTTTGAAAAGAATGATTCAAATATTATAAATGAGCATAACTTCCTTAATCTTCAATAAAGTGTATTAATATTATAGCTCAATCGATTTGCTTCGAATTAAGGAATATTTTACGTTCTTGCATCAATTTTGAATTATGTTAGTGAAAAAATTTTTACTCTGAAAAACCGTGTTTTCAAATATTATGCATTACCAGAGCTTTCTCACTCTTTAATAAAATGTATCAATCGTATAGGTCAATCCATTCTTCTTGCATCAATGCAACTTTTCTATTTTCGCATCAAATTAGAATTATGAGAATGAGAACATTTTTACTATAAGAATGGATTTTAAAAATATATAAATTACAATAACTTCCCTACTCTTTAATAAAATTTATTAATATTGCAGGTCAATCTATTCGTCTCGAACCAAGAAATCTTTAATGTTCTTGCATCAACTTTGAATTATATTAATGGAAAAAGTTTTAATATAAAAAACCGATTTTCAAGACATATAAATTACTATAACTTCCCTACTCTTTAATAAAATGTATTAATATTATACGTCAATCGATTCGTATCATATCACGGAATCTTTTATATTCTTGCATCAACTTCAAATTATGTTGAAGAAAATAGTTTTACGATGAAAAATCGTGTTTTTAACTGCTATTCATGACGATAGCTTCCTCACTCTTCAATAAAATCTATCAATGTTATAGGTCAATCGATTCGTATTAAATCAACACAACTTTTCTATTCTCGCATCAACTTTAAATGATGAGAATCAGAAAATTTTTAGTATAAAAATGGATTTTAGAAAAATATATAAATTACAATAACTTCCCTGCTCTTTAATGAAATGTTTTAGGATTGCAGGCCAATCGATACGTCTCAAACCATGGAATATTTTCTGTTCTTGCATCAACTTTGAATTATATTAATGAAAACAGTTCTACTATAAGAAACCGATTTCCAAAACATATAAATTATCATAACTTCTCTACTCTTTAATAAAATGTACTAATATTATAGGTCAATCAATTATGAGAATGAGAAAATTTTCACTGTATAAGTCGATTTTAAAGATATATAAATAACGATGACTTTCCTTCTCTTTAATAAAATGTATGTTTTATTGTAGATAAATCGATTCGTCTTGAACCAAGGAATCTTTTATATTGTGGTATCAACTTTGAATTATGTTGAAGCAAAAAGCTTTACTATAAAAACCCGTGTTTTCAAATGTTATGCATTACCATAACTTCCTTACTCCTCAATAAAATGTATCAATTTTATAGGTCAATCGATTCGTCTTGAATGCACACAACTTTTGTATTCTTGCATCAACTTTGAATTATGAGAATCGGAAAATTTTTACTATAAAAATAGATTTTAAAAATATATCAATTACAATAACTTTGCTGCTCTTTAATGAAATGTATTACCATTGCAGGTCAATCGATACGTCTTGAACCAAGGTATCTTTAATGTTGTTGCATCAACTTTGAACTAGATTAATGAAAAAAGTTTTACTATAAAAAACCAATTTTCAAAACATATAAATTACCATAACTTCCCTACTCTTTAATAAAATGTATTAATATTATAGGTCAATCTATTCGCCTCATACCAAGGAATATTTTATATTCTTGCATCAACTTTAAATTATGTTGAAGAAAAAAAGTTTTATTATAAACAACTGTGTTTTCAAATGTTATGCATTACCGTAGGTTCCTACCTCTTCAACAAAATGTATTAATGTTATAGTTCAATCGATTCTTCTTGAATCAACACAACTTTTGTATTCTCGCATAAACTTTGAATAATGAGAGTCAGAGAATTTTTACTATAAAAATAGATTTTAAAAATATATAAATTACAATAAATTTGCTACTTTTTAATGAAATGTATTAACATTGCAGGTCAATCGATACGTCTTGAACCAAGGAATCTTTAATGTTTTTGCATCAACTTTAAACTAGATTAATGAAAAAAGTTTTACCATAAAAAAGTGATTTTCAAAACATATAAATTACCATCACTTCCCTACTCTTTAATAAAATGTATTAATATTATAGGTCAATCTGTTCGCCTTATACCAAGGAATATTTTATATTCTTGCATCAACTTTAAATTATGTTGAAGAAAAAAAGTTTTACTATAAAAACCCGTGTTTTCAAATGTTATGCATTACCATAGCTTCCTTACTCCTCAATAAAATGTATTAATTTCATAGGTCAATCGATTCGTCTTGAATGCACACAAATTTTGTATTCTTGCATCAACTTTGAATTATGAGAATCAGAACATTTTTACTATAAAAATAGATTTTAAAAATATATAAATTACAATAACTTTGCTACTCTCTGATGAAATGTATTAAGATTGCAGGTCAGTCGATACGTCTCGAACCAAGGAATCTTTTATGTTCTTGCATCAACTTCGAATTATATTAATGAAAACAGTTTTACTATAAAAAACTGATTTTCAAAACATATAAATCACAATAACTTCCCTACTCTTTAATAAAATGTATCAATGTTATAGGTCAATCGATTCGCCTTCAATGAATACAACTTTTGTATTCTCGCATCAACTTTGCATTATGAGAATAATAAAATTTTTACTATAAAAATGGATTTTAAAAATATATAAATCACAATAACTTCCCTTCTCTTTAATAAAATGTATTAATATTGCAGGTCAATCGATTCCTCTCAAACCAAGGAATCTTTTATATTCTTGCATCACCTTTGAATTATGTTGATGAAAAAATTTTTACTGTAAAAAAACGTATTTCCAAATAGTATGCATTACCATAGCTTCCTTACTCTTCAATAAAATGTATCAATTTTATAGGTCAATCGATTCGTCTCAAACCAATGAATCTTTTATATTGTTGCATCAACTTTGAATTATGCTATTGAAAAAAGTTTTAGTATGAAAAAACCGATTTTCAAAATATTGTTGAGCGCTAAAAAAAATGCAATAAATATTTTCAGAAATACTTCGGCCAGTTTCAAGATATTAGTGGTGAAAATACGCTCTCCAAATTTCATCAATTCATCTGCAACCGTTTTAGAACATTGTATTGGACTCTTTTTATTTGAGGAAGGTTTAATTAAATAAATATAAAAATGTTGAAAAATGTTACCATTACAAAGCTTCCTCTATGAGGAAGCAAAAACTCGGTTCACTCTCCAACATTTTGTTAGAGATTTTACAGAGAATGTTGTATGATTTTTAGAACGTTGTATATGATGTACAGAAGTTTCCTCATTTTGGCAAAAAGATTCCAGTGAATTCAATATTAATGACATAATTTTTTCCACTTACTTACAAATCTTTAAAATTTGATTCGAATTTTCTATAAGGCTCCACTAACCGCTTCTTCTGGACGTAATTGTCACATAAATGTATTCAATGATTTGTTTTTTGTATCAAAATTTTATTTTTAAAGTCACATTTATGTTCCTCATGAATGTTAGAATAATTCAAGATATATATTGTAACATTGTATTTGTTCAAGATAGTCGCATATAACAGTACTTCAATTTATATTTGACATGAGCACAAGTAACTTTATTGTTAAAAAACAGCCAAAATGGTATTTTTACAATAAATGAAAAATAATCATTTTTCTACATCACAACTTTGCACTTCAGAGGTTTTCCATATTTTTTAAGATTAAATAAAGGAAGCTATACAAAGAAATTTGGAATATACAGCGTACTTAAATCAGTTTTAACTCGAATAATCCTGTTAATTTTATTTCGGTCCCAGTATTTTTCTTCTAATATAACCATTTGATTTAATTTTCAAGATTTTTGCTTTTTTCTCAAAATTTAAAAACTATTCAACTATTCTGTTTGAAATTTCTGTATTTTGTTAAAACATTGTCTTTTGTGGTAGAAAATTAATCTTCTTAATGACTAATTCACCTTCCTGATTGAAAATTCATGTATTTTATTTAAAATTAATCTTTTAGGTAGAAAATTAATCTTTTCGGTTGAAAATTCATTTCTTTGGCTTGAAAATTATTTTTTTCATTGAAAATTAATTTTTCAACTGAAAATTTAACTATATCATGTTTGTTTGAACATCAATCTTCTTAAGTTGAAAATTCAAATGTTTGATTGAAAATGGCTTATTTTTTTAAAACTTTGTCTTTTGTGGTAGAACATTAATCTTCTGGTGACTAATTTACCTTTTTGATTTAAAGTTTAACTATTATGTTACACATTCCACTAATATTCACAATACTTTGTTAAAAAATTATGTATTTTATTCAAAATTATTCCTTTTTGGCAGATAATTAACCTTTTTGGTGGAAAATTAATTTCTTTGTTCAAAAATTAATTTTTTCAACTAAAAATTAAACTAAATTTTTTCAGTGGAGATTTAATCTTTTTGGTAAAAAGTTCATTTGTTTGGTTGAAAACTTAACTATTTCGTTGAATAAGTATTCGCTGAAAAACTTATTTCTCTGACTGAAAATTAAACTATTCTATTTTTTTAAGTTTCTTTGAACACAAATGATTTTTAACACATAAAATATTATTTTTTAAAGATAAAAAATGTTTCAAATAATTTTTTAAACAATTTATTATTGTGACAAGCAATTTTCTAGAATACAGATAGAAAATCGCGAATTTTCTTGAATTTTTCAACTTTTTTTTAGTTTTTTTAGTTCGATGGAGCATATAATGAATTGAAGTTAACAAAAATGTTTGTTATAACAATTTATTGTCAAAATAAGTCTGAAAAGTTGAGGTTTTGCTTTAATTTCTAACTTTTTGTCAACTTCCCAGTTAGAGTAAGGTAATAATTATTTGAAGCGAATAAATGATTAATATGAACAATTTATTATCATTTATAATAATATTTTCTTAGAATAATGATAGAAATATGCGGTTTTTCCTGAAATTTTTAATACAAAAATTTGTAGTACAAAAAATAGAATAATTAAATTTTTAGTAACAAAATTAATTTTCATCTAAAAAACCACGAATTTTCAACAATATAGTTCAATTTTCTGTCAAAAAATTAATTTTTCACAAAGCAGTGCAACTTTTAAAAAAGTAGTTCAATTTTCAACCGAAAGGATGAATTTGCAACCAAAACGGTTAATTTCTGCCAAAGAGCTAAATTTTCAACTAAAAAATATAAAATATCCACCAAATAGTTGAATTTTTAAGTAAAAAAGAATCATTTTCTACCAAAAACAGAAGAATCGAGTTTGGTAGAATTTAGAATTTAGTTTTTTTGGAAGAAGATGAATTTTCAGCTAAGAAGGTTATTCGCTACAAAAGGAAGGAATTTTTGATAAAATATATGAATTTAAATGGAAATTTTAGGGTAAATTAAAGGTCAATTTTAGCCAAAAATTAAAAAGTTAAATTTGCATTTAAGAAATTATTGTGTCGCCAAGAAAAACTTATTCCCAACAAAATAGTTTCATTTTTTAACGAAAGAGATCAATTTTGATCTAAAATTATTATTAATAAAATTTGTTGATCAAGAAAATTTGTTGTTAATTTTTTTTTGTCTACTGGTCCAAAATTAATATTTTTTTTATATTGATTTTTTATTTATGAATTGTGAAAAAATTGCTCTCAAGCTACGCTGGGATAGGAACCCAGGTCTTTCAGATTGCCTGTCTGATGCTCTTACCCACCAATATCGTTTCTCCATAGCTTAGTAGGTAAGAGCATCAGACAGGCTGATGATGGTTTACATTTCAACCCAAAAAGATTTTTATTTTTAATAAAAAAAAAAGAGATATTCTAGAAGAATCCATTTTTTTCTGAAATGTCCAGGTTTTTGTCAAATTTTTATTTAGAATGAGGCAATCATTAATGCAAGAAAAAAAAA
>CAKNYM010003794.1:0-13508 GCA_932195095.1 Andricus curvator | reverse complement strand
AGGGTAGCGGACTTCAGAAGAAACGCAATGACATTAACGATCGAGTGGAGTGGATTGACGTCGACAAAGCATTCGATAGTCGAGTGAAAACATGCATTGTCGCGAACCTGGTTCACAAGGATGTTCTTGCCTTCCTAGATGATGCCCAAGTGCTATTTATTGTACATGTGGGCCGAGCCTTGCGTGAACATAGAGCTTTTAAAATCAACACTGTGCTTCATGCATATTATCTAAAGATTGGTAAGGAGGATCCTGATGTAAAGAACTTTAAATCAAAAAATGAAGAGATATACGTCAGCACGGATTTGAAAATATGGTTTACTAACAACGCAAGATATCCTATCTTAACTGAAATGGAGGAGTTTCAAGAGAAAGACTCTGGATGGACCTTACACTCTATTGTGAAATTAGAAGTGAATATCAACAAACTAAACCCCATGAAAGGTAGCTCTTACATTGATCTTCCTCTACGAATCAAGAGAAAAAAAGCATGTGTGAACGTGCAAAATACGAACGACAACGAGTGCTTTAAGTGGGCTATATTATCAGCCATACATCCAGTCAATAGAAATCAGTACAATCCTAAACGCGTGTCCAGCTATCAGCAATACAAGGATGAATTAAACTTTTCTGGAATAAATTTCCCCGTAGCAATGAAAGATGTAAAAAAATTCGAAGCACAAAATGGCATTTCAGTGAATATTTATGGCTTGATTAAAAAGAAGCAAAAGTTGATAGTGGTTCCTCTTCATCTCACTTCACAGGTAAGGGAAACTCATGTAAACCTCCTCCGAGTTGAAGAGGAATATGTAAATGAAGATAGCAGTGATGAAGAAGAAGAAGAAAGCAATCAACAGGATAGCAGAACCCAGTCTTTCAACTTCCACTATGTATGGGTCAAAGATCTTTCTCGATTAGTTAGCTGCCAGCTATCGAAACATGATGGAAGAAAACATATCTGTGAACGATGCTTGCACTACTTTTCAAAAATAGAGACGTTGGTAGCTCATAGGGAAGATTGTAAAAAAGTGAATAATTGTAAAATAATGCTACCAAAACCTGGTAGAAATATTATTGAATTCAAAAATTTCAAGCATAGAGAAAAAGTTCCATTCATTATCTATGCCGACTGTGAGTCCCTATTAATACCAAGTGGAGACGTACAAAAACAGACGACAAACACTAAAGTATTCCAGAAACATGAAGTTTTTGACATTGGGTACTTGTTCAAGTGCAGTTACAATGATTCACTATCATTCTACAACTCATGTCCTGAAGGCGTGGAACCAGCAAAGTGGTTTGCTCTAGAGTTACAGTTAACTGCAAATAAATGTGAGAAAATACTGGCATCTCCAGTTCCGATGCAGAAACTAACACCAAGGCAACAGGAAACTTTCTTTGAAGCCACTACTTGTCACATCTGTCAGAAAGCTCTACATCCACCGATGAAGAAGGTTCGCGATCACTGTCACCTGACAGGAAAGTATCGAGGTCCCGCACATGAACACTGTAATCTAGCTTACCAAGATGCCAACATCATACCTGTTGTGTTCCACAACTTGAGTGGGTATGATGCTCACTTTATCATCCGCGATATTGCTACTCAATTTGAAGGAAAAGTTAAAGTTCTGGCATTAAATAAGGAAAAATACATATCTTTTACCAAATATGTTAAGGGAACACAGATAAAATTCCGATTCATCGACTCATTCAGGTTCATGGCATCATCCTTGGAAAAGTTAGCATCGTATCTCACTGAGTATAAAATTGTGAGTGCAATGTTTTCTGGAATGGAGAGTGAGAAAGTTGAACTTCTAACGAGGAAAGGTGTTCTCCCCTATGAATACCTGGACTCGAGGGTGAGATTGAAAGAAAACCAGCTTCCACCAAAAGAAAAGTTTCACAGTATCCTGAATGACTCATCAATATCTGATGAGGACTACGAACATGCACAACAGGTATGGTGTGCATTCAGTGTTAAAACTCTCGGCGAATATGTACAATTATACATGAAGACTGATGTGTTGTTGTTGGCTGATGTCTTTGAAAATTTCCGAGAACAGTGTTTCATGGCTTACGGTCTCGATCCAGCACATTACTACACGACTCCTGGCTTCACATGGGACGCCATGCTCAAATATACAGGGGTAAGACTGGAACTCCTCACTGACGTTGATATGCTACTGATGATTGAGAATGGCAATGGGACAACCCCTTCCTTACGGTGGTTTTGAGTGGGTTACAAATTTGGAAAATTTTGATTTCAATATTTCAAATGATTCACCCATTGGTTATATTCTAGAAGTTGATTTGTACTATCCACCCGAGCTTCACGATGAGCATAATGATTTACCGTTCTGTCCAGAACACTCGAAACCACCGGGTTCCAACCAGGAGAAGCTTCTAACTACCCTCCTACTGAAACATAAGTACGTTCTTCATTACCGAGCTCTCAAGGATGCTCTTACAAACGGTCTGGTATTAATCAAAATTCACAGAGTACTTAAATTCAATCAGTCAACATGGCTCAAGAGTTACATAGATTTCAATACTGAAAAGAGAACACAAGCTAAAAATGAATTCGAAAAGAACTTGTACAAATTGATGAATAATGCAGTTTACGGTAAGACAATGGAGAATGTGCGAAAGCATGTAAACGTGAAACTCGTGGCGAAATGGGAGGGTAGGTTTGGAGCAGAAGCCCTCATAGCTAAACCGAACTTCCACAGCCGAGCCATTTTCAGTGAAAATCTCATGGCTATAGAGTTAAGAAAGACAGAAGTTTTGTTTAATAAGCCAATCTATGTGGGTCTGACAGTGCTGGATGTGTCTAAAATCCTAATTTATGATTTTCACTACGGTTACATGCGTAAAAAATATCGTAACAACTGCAAACTCTTGTACACTGACACGGACAGTTTAATATATGAAGTGAAGTGTCAGGACATTTATGCTGACATGAAAGAAGATATGGAAAAGAATACTCAACAATTCGACACTTCAGATTACCCTCGGGACAATATTTTTGGAATGCCGCAAAGAAACAAGAAAGTTTTGGGTTTGATGAAAGATGAATGTAATGGTGAAATAATTACAGAATTTGTTGGTTTGCGAAGTAAGATGTATAGTATCCGTGTCAATGGTGAGGACTTTGTTAAAAAAGCCAAAGGTGTAAAAGCAGCTGTTGTAAAGAAAAGTATTACCTTTGATGATTACACCGAATGCTTGCGAAATTGGAGTATCCAATCTAGAACGCAATATGTAATCAGGTCAAGACTACACAATGTCGAAACTATTGAACAACAAAAGATTGCACTAAGTCCTTATGACGATAAGCGATACTTACTCCCAAACAGTACAGACACCCTCGCATGGGGGCATTATAGAATCAGTGCAATGGATGTCGATGATGTCTTGAGTGATAGTGACGAAGAATTGCTAGATCTTCTGGTAAAAGATTAGGTTTAAGTTGTAAATAATTGTCAATAAAGTAGGTCTGAGGGTTATACTGAATAAAAACATAATATATTTATATGAATTGCTTTTTTATTCATCAAAAATCTCACATCTAGTTAGCACAAGCGTAGACTTAGTACTATAAATCTCATAATTTAGTTTAACATTCAATCGCTGTTGATTCATCATTGATTCAACGTTGGTTCAACATTGATTCATCGTTGGTTCAGCATTGATTCATCGTTGGTTCAACATTGATTCATCATTGGTTTCACATTGCACGGAGTTGATTCAACATTGCACAAAGTTGATTACATATCTGATTTATCTATCCAGCTGTTGTGTGAACTGTCAAAACCTAACCACTTTACAAATATTTTGTTACCACGTTTCTTGATTACTTTTTCGACAAGGTATACGTCTGAATGTTTAACTTTGAGAAGTTCTTGCTCATAAAATCCACCAGCAACGGGTTCTTCTTGATAGTCTTTGAGCCTGTACGTCACTGGATTCGTAAGCATAACTCGATCCACAGTGAATATCTCTGTTGTCCAGTTGGGAGTGTATCCTTTCTCAAAAACGTGCTTGTGCTTGCTGATTCGAACTTTGTCACCAACTTTAAACTTTGGTCTTCTCCTCGGTATATTTCGCAGTTTTTTTAAGCGTTGCATCAGCTCCTCTTCATCCTCGGTAGTGACATCTTTTGGCTTCATACCGATTGATCGATGTTTCGTATTATTATACTTGAAGATGAGAGTAGGCAAAATGTCTATCCACTTATAGTTACCTCTTAAGCTAAATTGTGGCCACATCTTGTTCTTGAGCGTGCGATTAAATCTTTCACAGATTGACGCCTTTAGATTACTATGTGTTGAGTAGAGATTGATACCATATTGTTTCATAAGTTCTTTAAAATGTGAATTATAAAATTCTTTACCTTCATCGGTGTGTAAGTTTTTTAGTACACGATGCTGCTCAAGTATAGATTGCATTGCTGAAGTGACATCTGGTCCACTCTTGCTTTTAACAGGAACAGCCCAGGCGTACTTGGAGAAAATATCTATAACGGTGAGTAAATACTTGTAGCCATTATTCTCACGGGCATAGGGTAGCATTTCAACTAAATCTGCCTGCCACGTCTCGTCTATACCACGTGTCTGCACGCGACGACGTGCATAATTCTTTCTAGCGGGTTTATGCAGTTCTGTGACTACTGCCAATTTCTCCTTGTCCATTCTCGAGTGCGTTTAATCGAGCTTCCAACTGATCAATGCGTTCAGTGTTAGGGACTAAAAAATCTTGTTGGGTGTCAATCTGCAGGTTTTTCAGTTTCTCATTGATCGATTCTTCGAGTATACGTATCATCAAATTATTATTGTCAATCTCTGTTCGCATAGATGATGTGACTTGATACACAGTACGTATCTCGTTTTGTACAATACGCTGTACAAGTCCCAAATTGACTGCGTCGTATTGTTCTTTGGCCTCACTAACGCTACAAACTCTCTTACCATCTACGTCGTAATGGCCGTCAGAGGTAATCTTGAATCCAACACCAGGCGGCCCACGGCTTCCTGCAGCGGTTCGATCCAGATGACGTCCAAACACGTCGATACTCATCGTAATACTAACGAAAGCGTTATGAGTACACTCCTAATATATGATTCCAGCTTCCCGCAGTTCCTCAATGATTGATATGATTTCATTGTTGTGACTCGGGTTGCCTGCTGCCTGAGACGCTAGGAGTAGACGAAGACGATCAACTAGTTCGTTAGGGTCGTCCCAGTAGACATAGTCAGTCCTAACATTTTTTCTTGCTACCATATACTGTGGCAGGGAACCTCCACCTTTGGATGATCGTCTGCGTGATACGTTGAACAATTTTGAAATAAAGTTCTTGTACTTATTATTGTTGCTGGTGCGAATGGATTCACTGGAACTGTATCGCTTCTTGTGTGCATTTGTAGCAATCAAAATTTCCTTATAATTGTTTCGATCGTCAGTGCTTATGTGGGATTCTTCTGGATTTTGTTTAAACAAAAGTTCCAGCAGACCAACAGTTTTCAGATACTGTTTACCACCAACATTGATATATTGTGCCTCAAAACTAATGGGTTTGTCACCAATAAAAAGACTGCCATCATTGAGTTTACGCACACCATAAACCATATCCAAATACTGCTTCCTATTTTGTTGCAGCATCCTGAGAAATTTGTTTGTTAAATACTCGTAATTATCAGCAGGCTCAGCCACTGCATCTTCTTGACGCACAGTTGTATCTTGCTCTCCTTCAGCATCAGCAGTCATAAAGGAAGCATTATCGTCGTCCTCTTCCCACTCATCCTCCCCTTCCTCCTGCTCATCCTCCTGATCTTTTTTCTTTACAAGCTCATTTTGTTGAACTTCCTTCTTGACTGATGGATTCGATATATCAACCAGTTTCTGCAATGGCATGACGATTGGCTTGAACGTTTCACTCATTATTTTTTCAGTGGCTTCTTTACCCATTTTGAGCAATCGATATTTACGCCGAATCGCCTCACTAGCTTTAGCAATTTGACGGAGCACCTCCTTCTCTTTGTGAAACTTTGACATGTTGACGTGTTGATGTGTCAATTTATAATGACATCATTTCTACTACATGACATATATTTATAGAGAGATAAAACAGTCAAAACCTTTTCTGTATCTTCCCTTATTGAGCTCACTATCCTTATCAATGACAACAAATCCATACTTCTCAGTATTCCAACATGATGCACATAAGTCTTTAAATTGTAAATAACTCATGTCAGTGTTCACATGATCGTCATACACATGTCTTAAATTCTTCTCATCCTGCTTAAAAAGTATCAATAGATTGACGTTATCTCGAACCAGATGTTTAGGTATTCGAGCGTAAGTTTGACATAAGTAAAAACTGTCAACATGAGCGTGTCTGCCCATACAGAAAAAGGCTCGAATATTGTCCTGTTTCTCACAGGCAACATCATCAAATACAATTACCGAATTTGGTTGAGCTTCACTTGGTGGTATTACTTCTTCATGCTCACTGAAGGGAAAGTACTCAACTCCATCTACATCATTCAACACCCGTTCCAAGAATTTGTACTTTGGTTGTTTGAGGGATTTCGAGTAGACGTAGACACTTTCAAATCTCAATCCGTTTGGGTGTAAGATTAGGGCAAGTAATGCATTTGTCTTGCCGCAATTTGATGGTCCACAAAACACTGCGCGAATGCTGTCTGGTAGAAGGCTACCATGTCGTTTCACCCTATACTTTTTTTTTGATTGGACGAGGGTATCAATATTAAAAACCGGAAGTTTAATAGGTTGTGTCTTGAACCGCATCTCGATATCAACTGCTGTAAAAGCTATAAATACAGCGCTTATATAGCTTCCAGGTCAGTTGCGTGCTAACCTCCATTCAGTGAAGAATGATTGTGCACCATAAAGTGAACAAAGTATCACGCCGTCATCATCGAGGTAAAGGATTGGTCAACAAAGTTATCAACAACTTGCCGTTTGAGTTGCACTTGCCTGGCTACCAATACTGTGGTCCAGGTACTAAGCTAGCCGAACGACTTGCTAGAGGTGATCCCGGTATCAATCCTCTAGACGCTGCGTGTAAAGAACACGACATTGCATACTCGCGAAATCGTGAAAACGTTGATGTGAGAAACGCTGCAGATCGTGTACTAGCTAGTAAAGCCTGGAAGCGCGTTTTTGCTAAAGACGCTGGAATTGGCGAGAAAGCGGCAGCACTAGCAATAACTAACGTCATGAATGCCAAAGCGAAACTCGGTATGGGGCTGACTAAGAAACCCAGTTCAAAGAAGAGGAAACCTAGTGTGAAAAAGAAACCAGCTGCAAGAAATAAACTGATAGCATTCAGAAAGGTTGTGAATGCGGCTAAGAAAGCAATGAAAAGAAGTAGTGATGCAAAAGTGACCATCAAGTCTGCAATCAGAGGGGCACAGAAAGCCGTCAAAAGAGCAGGCGATAAACATCAAGTGCAAAATCCACGTGTTCTACCAATCCCTTCGAAAGTCGGTGGTGTTTTGCCACTGATTCCAATTTTTGCTGGACTTAGTGCACTTGGAGCTCTCACTGGTGGAGCAGCAGGTGTAGCTAAGGCGGTAAATGATGCTAGCGCAGCCAAGCAACAACTGGCAGAAGCTCAACGTCATAACAATGCAATGGAGGCTATTGCTCTAGGAAAAGGTTTACACCTCAAACCCTATAGAAAAGGATTAGGTCTTCATATGAAACCTTACCGAAAAGGACAGGGACTTCGTCTAAGACCAGGGTCAAAAAACTTGCAGTGAAGCTACCTCACCATTCACTCACTGATACGGATCTGTTCAAGTATGCTAAAGCTCTAAAGATTCCACATTTTCGTGGAGTATTTATGCGCAATCAACTGCCAGTAAAGGGACCCCACCAAATCGAGTCAGCTATTGTTAATCTTGATGATAGCCACGGCCCTGGTACCCACTGGGTAAGTTATAGAAAGATCGGTGATCAAGTCCTATACTTTGACAGTTTCGGTAATCTTCGTCCACCTTTGGATCTCGTAGATTACCTAGGTGTTGGTAGCGTGATAAAGTACAATCATGACAGATATCAGGACTATGACAGTGTTGAATGTGGACACTTGTGCTTAAAATTTCTATCTGGACAACTACATATAAAAGACAAATACTGTCTATATAAGAACATGTAATGAACGGACTAGAGTCAGTACAGAGAAAAACACCAT
Organism: Andricus curvator; assembly: GCA_932195095.1. NCBI lineage: Eukaryota > Metazoa > Arthropoda > Insecta > Hymenoptera > Cynipidae > Andricus > Andricus curvator. The sequence goes on along the minus strand of CAKNYM010003794.1, from coordinate 5,290 downwards.
CATGGAAGAATCATTTACTCTCACGATAACAGGAAACTCTTCTGTGCTTGACTCAGAGTATTTTCCACCAATAGAACTCTCTCCTCATAAGAACTATGTACTTGGACTCGTTGAAATGCTCACATTTAATGCGATTCCAAACGTTGACACTGGAAAGAATAAATTCTATGTTGGTGAACGAGTAGTGACCATACCTACTGGCAGCTATGAGATTGAAGACATTGAGAGTTATGTCCAGAAAGCTCTAGCAATTGATGGAATTACAATAAACATCAAGCCAAATAATAACACATTGCGCAGCGAGATCAAGTGTGATCGCAAAGTGAACTTTCAACCTCACGATTCTATTGCACGATTGTTGGGATTCGCTCCACGTGTTCTCGAAGCCAATAAGACTCATACTTCTGATCTACCTGTGGCTATTCTCAAAGTGAATGCTCTGCGAATTGAGTGTAATATCACTACTGGAGCTTACATAAATAATCGCAAAGTGCACACGATTCATGAATTCTTTCCTGTTGTACCACCAGGATATAAGATCGTTGAAGTGCCGTCACACGTCATTTACCTTCCCATCGCCGTGAAGACAATACATCAAATTCAGCTCCGCATAGTTGATCAGGACGGTGACTTGGTGAATTTCCGAGGAGAGGTGATAACAATACGAGTGCACGTCAAATCATCATCATAATGGGTATAGTGTACAATCCCAAAGGAGTCTATATAAGAGCGTCAACATGTCGAATGAAAACCAGTTTTCAATCGGCGCGCAAGGAGCTAACACCTCAGAACGTGCTCTTTCTGGAACAGCTTGGTCTGAAGATCAAACCACGTGGAAAAAGAAACTGAAACGTCCATTCAAGATATTCATCATCTCCTTTTGTTGCAATAAAAATGGAAGAAATACTAAACATTCAAGCACCAGTGAGATTTGATGAGTCTATAGCTCACTATGAGATTCATGCACATCAGCCTTATGCATCATCATCATTCAACAACAGTGATGAAATTCGAATTGCTGTCCAGCATCAAGATTTGTGTGTACTACCCAGCAAGAGTTCACTGCATGTGTATGGGAGACTAACAAGGCCTGATGGGGTTACAGCTGTTGCTAGTACAGCACTAGTGAGCAATGCCATCTGCTATCTGTTTGATGAAGTTCGCTATGAACTCAATGGTATTGAGATTGATCGCTGCAAGAACGTCGGTCTCACTAGCACCATAAAGGGCTACATCTCACTTGCTCCTGGACAAAGTTATTTTATAGAGAATGCCGGATGGCTCGACATGCCGGAAGGAACAAAACGTCTTTCCAATGATGAGGGATACTTTGATGTCACTATACCACTCAGTATGATCCTAGGATTTGCTGAAGACTATCGAAAGATCGTTGTTAATGCAAAGCATGAACTTATCCTGACAAGATCACGCAGTGACTCAAATGCTGTTGTTCAAGCACGACAAGCGCCAGGAAACGAAGAGCAATTCAAGATCTCAATTCATAAAGTAGAGTGGATGATACCATATGTAATAGCTTCGGATGAGCAAAAGATAAATTTGCTGAACGTTATTGGAAAAGATTTTCTCACAACTATGAGTTTTCGCTCATGGGAATTGTATGAATACCCCATGCTTCCCAGCACCTCAAGACATATATGGACTGTGAAAACATCAACTCAGTTAGAAAAACCACGTTATGTTATACTGGGTTTCCAGACAGGTAGAAAGGATAGGCTAGCCAGATATGCTAATCGCTTCGATCACTGCAATATAACCAATGTCAAGTTATTTCTCAATTCACAGTACTATCCGTATGGTAATTTAAATCTGGACTTTGGCCATAATCAGTTTGCACTACTGTATGAGATGTATGCAAACTTTCAGGCAGCGTACTATGGTAAAGAGCCTGAACCAATGTTGAAGAAAAGTGATTTCAAAGAATACGCTCCTCTCAGTGTCATTGATTGCTCAAAACAAAATGAGTTTCTCAAACAGACCTCAGTGGACGTTCGTTTGGAATTTGAATCTGCAGACAATTTTCCCGCTGAAACTGCAGCCTACTGTCTAATTATACATGACCGTATGATTCAGTACCAGCCACTGAGTGGTAGTGTGAAGAAGTTGATTTAAGATGATAGTGGTGGGGGTAATGTTAGTGGTTGTGGGGAGAAAAGGTATAAAGTAGATGATTTTAGTAAGAGAATTCAGTTTTGGTCGAAATGGAGTTCATTGTAGACGTGCAAGGCTTCAAGAAGCCCAACAACCAGTTCATCTTCAAGGAATTGGCTATAGTTCCCCTCCAGGAAGAGGCTCAACCTCTAGTCTACCTCTTTGAACCTCCCTGCTATTGGAACTCTCTGCCTGCTCGATACAAGAGCGAAAATTTGTGGCTGACGCGCAATTATCACGGTATCGGGTGGACTTCTGGTGACATACCCTACGAGGAAGTAAGACCTATACTTCAAGATATACTACTTGGTGCTTGTGCTATTTACGTCAAAGGACTTGAAAAGAAGAAATGGTTTGACGAGTTTGGGCTGAATGTACGCAATTTGGAAGATTTGGGCTGTCCTTCGCTAAAGAAATTACACAATGCAGTTTCCGTCACGTGTAATCATCATACCCAGTTCTGGAATCACAACTGCGCTGTCCGAAATGTCCTGACGCTCAAGACCTGGTTCTTGACTCCTCAGGATCAGCCAACCATCAGGATTTATGCTGGAAGCAGTGCTGGCGACGATGATGCTGATGATATGACTAAAGGTGTAGATACTACAGACACTTGTTTGAAAAATACAACGCTCAAAGACTTTTATAATAAGTGCGAATTCCTGTTTTCATAATGTTTCTTTTAACAAATTAGGTGAAGATTTTACTTTGTAAAAATAGGTTAGGTCTTTTTTCTTGAATGAATAAAAAAAATAACTAACGGTAATAAAAGTGTTCATTACTTTTAAACCTATCCACTAGTTAACCATTAGTCATGTTAAATACACCATTTTTTCAAATTTTTAACTATTACTTTTATGATTATTATTAATAAATGTTGCTACATAATGAATAATAATGTTATTAACAATTAAATTTTACAGTCATTACTTATACTGAGCGCCAATACTATAACTCAACAGTTTAATTTTCTTCAAGCATCTAGAAGATTTGTGCGCATGTGCAACGAGTGGGGTAATGTTTAAAGAGTGGGATAATGGACTATAAGAGCAGCGACAGGTTACAGTGGTTTCATTCAACAAAGTGCAGTGCAAACGTCTTGTGAAAAAAGTTAAATAAGCCTTTAGAGAAGATGGATCTTAAAAAGATTAACGCAGTTGGTCGAATGGATGGGGTCCTACCTACAAAAAAACTTTCGGAACTGACTGTGAAGAAGAAGTATGCTGTGTTCAAGATTCGAAAAGTACGAACAAAGTATGGTAATAGGATTGTGGTTGAATTGGACAATCAGTTTTCTGTATTCTTGCCTGGTAGAATCATGAAAGTCTTTGAGGAAGCATCCGAGAACACACAAGAGGAGGATAAATTTGAAAAGATGGAGGAAGCAGTTAAGAAAAAGAAACTTTACTTTCACTACCTTGGAGGACCTTACAATCATTTTCAATTTGAATATGAGCACTAAAATATCTTCCTGAGAAAAATGTATTTGTGACAATATTTGACTAAAAATAAATGTCATCTTTTCTACATACTTAAATGTTATATTTTAAACCTATCTACTGCGTGTGTATTAGCAATAAATAGAATAAGGTTAATATAAGAAAAAAGAGAGTTTCTGGTGACTTCATTTCATCATATAACTAAGGACACATTTCAAAAACAAATTTTGTAGAAGGTGCATCTTGAAGAGGATAGACTCCAATCAATAATTTATCTGTTGTTGAATCGGAGGATCAATTTATAGTTTTTTATACCTGAAAGTATTGTGCACGTTTTGCAAAACAAATACAACGTAAACATAATGAATAATACAACCATTAAAGTGAAAGATTAAACATTTTTATTTAATACTCTTATATTAGGTATCAAATCTTACATGCATGAAATTTAAAAAAATTATTATTAATTTTTCTTTCACAAATTTCGAATATTTTTTAAATATTCAATCGTTTTTAGACTCCACCTTTTTCTCAGAAGTTGATGTCTTAGCTGAAGATGGTAATGAGGGTAGTGATTGTAAAGGAAGATCTATTGTTTTCAAGTGGAAACGAGGATCATTTTGATGGTATGATTTACAGCAGCAGCACTGAGGTCTAATATCATGCCTTTTTACGAGCGATGTATCAGGAGTTGCTTGTGATTGTAATGATGCAGATGGATCCATCTTCAATAAATCACATAAACATATGCTTATCCATGTGGTAAAAACTTATTTCTTTATTCAGTTACCATGTTTCGTCGGTATATTATCTAAATATCCAGCCCATTTTTTTTAATGATAGCTAGAAAATAAAATTTGACTATAAAAAAGAATCTGAATTTGAAAAATTAAGCAATATTTGAATTTCTTGTTACAATTTACCTTGATAAATAAAAAGCGTTTTTTTTCTGTCTCGATAAAGTCACACTCCACCATTACTCATAAGAAACAACGCTTGATTGAGTAAAGTAGACATATATATATATATATATATATATATATATATATATATATATATCAACGTCTCCATTCAATATGAGTCTATCTGCTGAAAGAGCCCAGTATGAGACTATGCGCTGTTTATAAGCATAGGGAACAGTCTCATACACGGCGCTGTCAGCACACAGAGTCATATTGAATGGAGTCGTCGATATATCTGCTTATTTTTATTTGATGCACCTTCAGGTTTACGTCCGCTTATAATAACTGGCTGCGTTATTTTGCGATAAGTAGGATTCATTATTTCTATGTTCCGTCTTTTACTCGCACTTCTTTTTTCATCATCACTGCTTAGATCTGATAAACGAAGATCATCGTTCACGATAGCTGCGTACAGTGACGATGATGACGGGAGTGGAGCGGCAGCACGTTTATACGGTTTCTGTTTACCAGCATCTTTCAGCGGTACACTCTGATATGTATGGTAGCGGTGTCTGTGGTAGCAGTGATGGTGAGCGGGAACGTGAGTTGGATGGTGCCGACGATGACGACGACGATGAGCCTCACCAGACTCTCCAGATCTCTTTAAAATCTAAGAACACACACACACACCCACACACACACACACACACACACACACGCACACACACACACACACACACACACACACACACACACACACGCACACACACACACACACAC
>CAKNYM010003765.1:0-20714 GCA_932195095.1 Andricus curvator | reverse complement strand
AAAGAGAGCTACAACGACTGTACCCAAAATATTCCGTACAATTAATTGTCCTTGTGATAGGTGCTCTCGGAGGTGCGAAACTATCACTGGTTCGTAACCTTAAAGCAATACCCGCGTGCCAAAAATATGCCAAGGCACTTGCGAGATGGATGCAGAAAGCTGTCATCCTTGGGTCGCTTCGTGTCCTCAAGACACACGAGGGTTTCGCCGGCCTGTCGTTGTGATTTTGTCGTTGCCTATGACCACCCATCTGACGGTTGTGAGACGTGGCCATAGGTGTGATTTACCGCGGTGCTACTGGGGGCTATTGACATTTTGTCGGATGGCAGTTGCTCTTAGTGGGACCCTGCGGTGGTTGTTTAACTTTTTTTTCAAATTATATATATAATTACAAGTATATATATATAATTACAAGTTTCTCATAAGGACAACGAAAAACTGCACCCGCTCCCAGCGAAATCGCGGTAAAATTTCAGCCGCAGCCACGTCTCACGACCGTGAGATAGGTAGTTACAGTCTGCGACGGATTTAATACGATGATCCGGCAAAAGTCTCGTGCACCCTGAGGAAACGGAGCGACCCAAGGACGACCGCCTTCTGTATTTTCCCCGCAAGCGTCTTAGCATTTTGTTTACACGCAAGGATGCTTTTCAGGCTATTTACCAGTGAAAGCTTGGCACATCCAAGAGCGCCGATGATCAGGACGATTAGCTTAACACAATATTCCGTGCGTAACTGTCGCAATTCCCTTACAAGGTCTTCATACCTCTCTTTCTTTTCTGGTGCCGAAAATTCGATAACGAACATGGTTCGCTTCTCCAAGTCAAGAAGACCTATGTCAGGCCTTGAGTGCGCAACGGAAACAATTGTCGAGAATACGAAGTTCCAGTATATACGGCACTTCTCATTTTCGACAATTGACTCTATTTCTTTAGGAGCGTTCAGCTGAGCGGTATTAGGGCTAATGCCGTAAGAGTGACAGAGATGGTGATAAAGCACTCTTAGTGCCGCATTGTGCCTTTGGATGTAGGTCGTTCCCGCATGAGTTGAACAGCTAGATATTATGTGTCCTAGATGCTCGGGATGTGCATGACACGCTCTGCAGCTATCATCCGGAATATCTTGGCTTCAAATGTGGCTGCTGTAGGCTAGAGTGGAAATGACATCGTCTTGAAATGCCAAAATGATACCTCTTATGCATGACTTCAATCCGGGTGATTTATGGAAAGAAAACGATAGCTCATACGACATCGACTGATCTACCACATTTCTGTGGAAGATGCCGTGCATCCTCTTGTCGAGGAGCTGTTCGCGGAAGTTTTTCTCCTGTCCTTTCTTAATCCGGGCCTTCAGGAGTGAGTATTCGAGATGGATAAGATTTGATGCATTTTGCTCATCTCTGATATTTGAATCAAGGCCGAGTGTTTCAGCAGCGGTAGAGTAGGTGCTCCGCTTACGCTCCGCTCTGGATGTTTGTCGCACCACAGAGCCTGCAGTCGTGCTACGTAACCTTCTCGCTCAGGGGCCATACTGCTATCGTAGCACTCTAGCAGGTCGTCATTGAGTCCATCCGTCCACCCAAAATTATTGAGATTCCGCCGGTCCATCGCATTGACTCTGTCTTGATTGGCTCCTCCAACTCTAGGATAGTCGGCATTGTTGTCAGACCCATTTTCGGGAGCCCTGCGTGTCCGATTGTTTTGAACCGCACTTACTACAATTATGTTTGGTTTCATCATTGTTGTTCCCACGAGTAGCTAGGGAAAGGGTTCGTCCATCCTTGTAGAGCCTCGCATGCAAAGATAAGGCTGCGTATTCTGAGAGGTCTCCCCGGTATATATATATTTATATATATGTAGGCATGGTGGAATAATGAAATTCAGGCAGGCCGACAAGAAAAGAAAGAAGCGTACAACAGAACGTTGAACATCACAGGTCTTAGCGATGAGGAGAGAAATAGACTTGAAAATGATTACAGACACAAAAAGAGTAAAGTTAAACGACTAGTCAAGGAAGGTAAAAATAAAAGCAGAACAGAAAAAGAGAAGAAAATACAAAGCGACTTTGAAGGAAGCAAGAAACTGTTATATAAATCTATGAAGGGCAGTAAAAGTACAGAGTTTGGCAGCATGAGAAATAGCAAAGGTAAAATGCTATATGATTTAGACGGGATACTAGACGCTTTGAGAGACTGTTTTAGGGAATTATTGGGAAATGAAGATATAGGGCACTACAACTGCGATATGGAACACTCTAAAAATGGTAAGGCAGCTGGTGTAGGCAGTATTAACGTTGAAATGCTCAAATACGGTGGCATGTACATACCTCATAGGTTGTGCGAATTAATAAGTTTATATATTGAGATAGGAAAAGTTTCAGATAACAATTACAGAGATATCAGCTTATCAAGTTCCGTAAGCAAAATATAATCAAAAATACTTATTCGTAGGGTAATGAAAATAACAGAAGAAAAGGTATGGGAAGTCCAAAGAGGATTCATGCCAGGTAGATCATGTACGGATCAAATATTTAGCTTCAGACAGATCACACAAAAAAGTTTGAGAGTAAGGAAGAAAGTTTTCTGTGCATTTGTTGACCTAGAAAAAGGCGTTTTACAAGGTGGATAGAAGCAAACTTTGGGAAGTCCTAAAAGAGTACGGAGTCAATGGATGGCTCCTACAAGCAATAAAAACAATATATGCAGGTAGCAAAGCGAGTGTAAGGGTTAATGGGAAACTGAGTGACTGGTTCGATAATATGCAAGGCAGTGAGGGTACGTGGGTTAGCTTTCGCAGATGATAAGGCTGTTTTGGCAGAGTCAATCGAGAACTTGTAAAGAATGTTGAGCAAACTGAATACAAGCATGAAGAGATGGGCATCAAAATTAACGCAAATAAAACAAAAATTATGGTGTTTGAAGGAAAAAGTGAGAAAACAATGTGCAACATTGTTCTAAAGGACGAGAGAATAGAACAAGTTGATAAATACATAATACTCACTTGTGACGAATAGATAGATGAGGAGTTAGATAGGCGTATAAACGAGGGTTAGAAGGTTATCGGTATATATTTATATCGACTCTACTGTACGGTAGCGAGACGTGGACCTATCAAGAAAAGGATAAGAGTAAAATAACGCGATTAATATGAAATTTCTGCGCAGGATATGCGGCAAAACACTGATGGAAAAAGTAAATAATCAGATAATTCTCAAAGAATGTGGTATGGAGGAGATACTAGTTGACATATGTGAAATAAATTTGCTAAGATGGTTTGGGCATGTTCAGAAAATGAAAGATGAACGAGTAACGAAACAAGTATATCAAGGTAAAGCAAATGGTAGTGTGCCCAGAGGCAGACCGCGAAAAGAATAGTTGGAATTTGCTAAAGAGATCCAAATTTGAAGAGACATAAGAAGCCATAGAAACACAAGAGCTTGCATGAGAAAATGCATGAACGAGAAGGAAGCTAGAGAGGTATGACAGGATAGAAAAGTGTGGCGACAAATAGTTTATGAAAAGAGTGCCAGTGAAGTGAATGATGCCTGAAAAAAAGCTTTGATACTAATGAGCCCGAGTGAGGAGCTTCACATGATATTTTTGTGAGGCTCTTCACTTCAGGTCATCGCTAGAGAGATTGATCAGCAACCTGGGTCTTCACCGAGTGAGTCGCGCCTACAAGGTCTATGACAAGGAAGGACCTATGACAAAGCCACCGAAGGCGTCCTTTGGTTGCTGATAGAGGGTCCGTGTACCAAGGGTTTCTGCTGAATATGAGCAGTCGCGGACAATTGTCTAGGGTGGTCCCCGAAGGAGTAAATCCCAAGGGAGGTGTAACAACCGTGCCGAGGTGAGCTGTCTTGAACGGTGACTTAGGAATACTGGGCAACCTCTCAGAGTACGCAGCCTTATCCTTGCATGCAGGGCTTTACAATGACGGACAAGCCCTTTTCCTAGCTGCTCGTGGGAACAACAATGACACCACAAAACCACCCTAGAGTTCGGGGTGCTGAAAATAATTTAGATAGAAACACAACGACAAACCGGCGAAACGCCAACTTTGAGTGGACGAATCAACTCAAGGGTAACTTGCTAGACGGCTACGATGCCAGGATTATCCCTGTTCACGGAGGCTTTATGGCGCGTATGCACACTCTGTGGTGCCAGAGACACCCAAAGCTTCAGCACGTTTCGCATCATTCATTGCGGAATCAAGTCGTCTACCACTAGAAAAAGGGTTATGTACGCAGGGCGCTTCCCTAACCGCTGTATGAACAAGCCGCAGACAGAGAGGAGGAAGCGGCATTATGACCAACCGCGGAAAATGGGCATCTTCTGAGAGATGATCGCGATTTCAGGACAAGAAGGAACATTAATATCCAGGTTACTCGTAAGCCCCAAAAACTGGCTGAGATGGATACTTCTCTTTGTGAGGATATCTCGGAAGAGTCCGACCTCTGGACCATCAATTGTTCAGTTTATGGTGCTGTAAGATCTTTGGCTGATTCAAATCGAAGGCTAAAACCGACGATGGATCAAAAGACCAAAAGACACTTGCATCAACTGAACAAGAAGACTGGATGGGCAAGACAGAATGTGTCCTGTGTTCAGTATGTGATTGACTACATAACGTCTGGTAGAACATTCATGAAAAGGGTTCGAAAGTTCACAAAAGAACTGAGGATCTACCATCACACACTGAACAAGTCAAAGCTGCGGACAATCAAGCAGCATATTGTTGACAAAATACGGGTTTTATCTGACGTAAGGAGGAGAATACAGCAGAGGGAGCGATGGGTTAGGGATAATCAACAGTTTCTCACTGACCCTTCGCGCCTCTCCAGCGATCACTCGGTTTCTGTCAATAATCCACACAAGCCCAACGAGGTAAAGACTTTTTGGAGAGAGGTATACAAGATCCCGAAAACACTGGAGTTGAAAGAAGATACTGATAATATCCGCTTCAAGGAGTTTTGCGACAATCTCATAACATCTGAGGAGGAATGTTCATCAATTACTGCTGAAGAGGTGAAAAAAGCACTTAGCAACACGAAGAACTTTTCCGCTGCATGACCAGATGGTATCAAGAAGTTCTGGTGGAAGAAGTTTACTTCTACGCATCAACATCTGGCCCGCATATTCACCTCATATTTGAAGCCGGAAACGCCTATTCCGCAGTGGTTGGTGTTAGGACGCACTATACTTCTACCGAAAAAATACGACTTTTCCAACCCAGAGAATTCCAGGCCAATAACTTGTTTGAACACGCTGTGTTAGATCTTCACAGCTGTTTTAAACGACAAGATTTTTCGAAGAATTGATCCTGTCTGGAGAAAGATGTACGAATAACGTAGCTCGGAACTGGGTGTAGCAGGCTGCCGAAAGAACCTGCTAATTGTCAGGTGCGTCCGCAAAGACGCAGCAGCCCATTACCGCGTCCTGTCAATGGCCTGGTTGAATCAAAATCTTTCCGGTATATCAAGAAGATTTTGATTCAACCGCTCACATACTTATCATCTGTCTGTTGGAAAGCTTGAAGTGATGCTTGAAGATGCTTGAAGATGCAAAGAGATATTGATGCCCCTTTCGAAGACTAGATTTACTATCTGAACTAGAAATTATCGTCTGACAACGAACAACGTCGCCTTCCAGAAGAGCGTCTTTCAGGGCGATACCATGAGCCCTCTGCTCTTTTGCCTCACACTTCTACCTCTCTCTCTCGTATTATGCAATTCTCCTGGATACCTCTGCGGCGACTGTAATCATCGCGACCATAAGGTCACTCATGCATTTTATATGGAGGGTCGTGATACGTGGCCACAGGTGTGATTCACTGCGGTTCTACTGGGAGCGGGTGCTATTTTTGGATGACAGTTGCTCCCATTGGAACCCTGTGATGAGTTTTTAACCGCTTTTATCAAATTTTATAAATAAGTGATAATATTATATCAGTAATATTATATCAGTAAATAATATTGCTGATTAATTAGTCATCCACTTCTTACTGATTTAAATTCAGAAAATTCAATACTTATGAGAAAGAAGTTTGCTCAACCCAGAAATAGATAAAATCAGGTACTGAACAGTTTGATAATTCACTTTTTAAAATTTCAATAATTGAAAATTCACTGAGTAAGAATAAATAGGTAGTTGAGTCAAATACCTATTCTTTCAGCGACTGCAAATTGACTGATTCGTAGCAAAATTCAAGAAAGTTTCAGTAAGTAAGTGAATAGTTACATATTTCCAATTGCATTTTCACTGATTGTGGTAGGCAGAAGTGCATCACTGATTCCCAGTGAAGATTAAATTATGTAAATTATGAGCGCGAAAATTCTCTGAAATTTGAGTATTTATATACTGAATTCTCAGTAAAAAATGTTACTGCAGTTTCGAGTTTTAGGGACGAGTAATCAAAATTCTGGTCGTCTTTTTACTGGAAAATCCGTGAGAAACAACTAAAATTTGATTGATTCCCAGTGGATTTTCACTTATTGAAACCTTTATTCAGATGAAATTGAATGATAAAGCAGTGAAAAATTACGGAAAAAGCAGTGACTAGTCGCAAAACTTCTTGGAGTTATTTTCACTTATTTCACGCCATGAAGAAGCCACCGGTTTTAGTAAACGTCACTAGCATTTCAGTCAACTTGTCTACTTCTTTCAAATTTCAAAATTCGCATTTAGAATCAGTAAAGTTATACCAATAATTATTTAAAAATAATTTTCAATCAAATTGATAGCTGGCTTATTGTGCTAGAAACTAGATAAAATTAACTAATTGTAACTGAAAAACAACTGAAATTTTATCTGAATTGCAGTATTTTAATTAGTGACCCTTGACATTTGATTTATAATTAGTGAAATTATAACTAACTGAATCAGATGGATTACATTTTGGTTTTCAATTCTTCAAAATTTACATTTGAAAGAAAACATTCACAAATCTGATAGAAAATATCCATGAATTTGTTAAACTGCAAATATTTATGTAACTTCTACAGAATATTTGGTAAATTTAGCACCAATTTTTCTTCGTTTACGTCACTGATTCTTAGTAAAATTCATTGATTCAAATTAAAAGAGAATTCCATTGATGCAATCCACTTTTTGCAACACACATCTCGAAAGTAATGACCTCCAAGCCTCTGAATGATGTGCGAAGGTCTTCAATCCAGCAAACCTGGCGAGAATAAGATTGGCGCATGCGCAATTCGAAACACATTTATTTTGTGAATCGGCGCAATAGACGCGCATTTGCATTTTATAATGAGCAATTTTGAGCTTTCGCAAAATAAAAATATTCTTAAAAATTCTTTAAAAGAAGTATACACAAATTGTGCTAGAAATTACCATACAGGGTGCAAATTTGGTGATGAAGCGTGAAATCTGTAAAATAATTTCTCGGACGGTTGTTGCAAAAAATTGCGTGTGTTAAACTTGTATCACAAACAGCTGTTACTTTAGTACAGTGCCAGCGGTGATTATCCACACGCATAGTTTCGAGCTGTTGCTAATGTGCCCTAATTTTTATAATATTAAGATGCATTTTTTTCCTCATAATCGCACGAACGGTAATAAAATTATGTGCCTAATAAGCCCAAGTTAGAGGCAAAATGTCAATTAAATAAAAGAATATTGTAAAAAAACGTCAAATTTCCATTTTTTTCGAAAAATTGGAGTAATTCTGGCAATAATTAACATTTTTTAAAGCTCTTTAGCCCAGCCTAAATATAAGTCTACCTAATAACATATATTAGTTTCTGTTTTTCAAAAAAATTTCCAAAAATTTGGTTTCTGGTCGGTGGGTAGACTTTGACTCCATTGATGTGGCCGTCTAGGCCTACTATCCGTTCACGATAGGAAGGCCCCTCCAAAACAGCTGCACATTTGTGTAATTTACTCGTAAGAAAAAAATCGCATAAAAACACAGCTTATACCATGATAAAGCTTATTTTATTGCGCTTAAGACAAGTCCCTATTTTTTTATGTACAAAAATTGGTTTGGAAAATATCCTTCGCGAAAGGATGAAAACCGTTGTTTTTTTCGGGTTGACTTTCGATAAAGACATCTTTGAACTGAACAACGTAACAAATGTGACAAAAATCGTACAGATGTATTCATATTTTGACTACACTTACGTGAAAACAAAATTGCAATATATTGATAACAATTAACGTAAAATGCATTTGAACATGACTATGCTATCTCTCGTAATATACGTAGTAGAGAGTTATATTTTGTCTTCAATTGCTTAGAAAATTTCAACAAATACAATCGAATAAAAATTAGAAATAGCAATCTCAAAACCTATTAATTAATAAAAAATAATACTGGAGGACCGACGAATGGTAGTGTGGGTGTGAGGAGACTATGGCTATGGGATTCCGTAGCTAAAGGGTCACCTCAGGGGGTCTGCTCATTCATCAAGTTCTGAAAAGAGGAATAGGATACTTTTGATTTCGAATGGCAACTTTTCGTGCAGTAGCTGACTTTTTTCAATGAGCAGACCCGTCGGCTATGGTATCCCGCAGTGTCCTCACACCCACACTACCATTCGTCGGTCTTCCAGGATTATTTTTTTATTAATTAATAGGTTTCAAGATTGTCATTCCTAATTATTATTCCATTGCATTTGTTGAAATTTTTCAAGCAGTTTAAGTCAGAATATAACTCTCTGCTATGTATATTACCAGAGATAGCATAGTCATGTTTAAATTTATTTTACATTGATTGTTATTAATATATTGCAATTTTGTTTTCATGTATGTATAGTCAAAATATGAAAGTATCTATATGATTTTTTTCAAATTTTTTACACTGTTTATTTCAAAGATGTCGTCATCGAAAGTCAAGCAAGGACATAAGCGCAATAAAGTGAGCTTTATCGTAGTATAATCTGCGTTTTTATGCGATTTTCTGCTTACGAGTGAATTACAAAAATGTGCAGCTATTTTGGAGGGGCCTTCGTATCGTGAACGGATATTAGTTGTGATGGGAGGTCGATCCCATAGCGTGTAAGCGTCCGGAAAGAACTTCGCCAAGTTTGATAGTGTAACAATATAGTGTGCTATAGTGTTGTTTTCTTCCTGTTTCCAACCCTCATTTATGCAACGTTTTGCGTGTTTGCGTTGACGTATGAGCAGACTAATCCTAGGTCTACTAACGCATCCACGATGTGTCTCCCGATATTTACTGGGATGAAAATCCTGGTCTCTTCGGTTGAGGTGGTGTTTAGGGCCGGGTTTGAGCCTAATTGGGCCCGGCCCATCTCTCGCTTTCCTGTTTCTTACAAGGACAATCTCTGGATAGGACTTCGTCTGTTGTTGGAGGTTGGTTGTCTTGAAGGTTTGTGTGCCGGGCGATGATTCTCTCCGGTCTCTCTCATCTGGTGTTCATGACCTTCTTCTATTTCTTCGACTCTTTGAATTAGTGCGTCGGGAGTGTTCACCTCCGAGAGGCCGATGTGTAGCCGTAGTCCTGATTTCATGTTATAATACAATGCTTCCATTGTCTTTTCGGGGGTCAATCCTCTTCGTCATCTTGTTAGTCTTAGCAGGGCTATTACGTAATTGCGGATTTGCACGCTGGCCCCTTGATGTCGGTTTTAAATCTGTGGGTCTAGTTGCCTGAGCTCGTGTGGGGAGAGGTAAAGCCTCCTTAGGCTCTGCTCTAAGTCGTTCAAAGAGGTTAGATCGGTTGCACAGTTGCGGTACCAGAGCTGTGCATCACCTTTGAGGAGCTCCGGGAAACCCCTCAGGATTTGGTGGTCGGAGAAACTGTAGGCCCTCTGGAGTTCCTTTGTTCTCTCGAGGAACCCATATACATTTTTGCCGTCGAAGTGGTAGTTTCATTTCCCTATTAGGTCTAAGATTTTGGTCGATGTTGGAACGTTATCTAGGTCTTCATCTGTGTTATGGGGATGCTCGTAACTGGTTTGTCGTGGAGGAGTTGTCTGGCTTGAGTGGCCGCGTGTGGCCGTGTTTGGTGGGGCCTGAGGTGAGGACGCTGCCAGGTTTTTAAGTTTTTCCAGTTCGGCCTGCATGGCTTCCAGGTTTTGGGAGTGGTCGAGGTCTTCTTTATACCCTGCGGAGTCCGCTGGTTTGTCGTTGAAAAGTGCTGGGTTGGCTTTGACGAAGGTTATCAACCTTTGTCGAAGAACTGCTAGGGATCCCACGGCGCCGATCTCGTGTCTCTGGATCTCTTCTTCGAGTTGTTCTTTTCGGAGGCGGTATACCGATGATACAGCCATGGAACATGGTGTCTGGTGACGTGGTGAGGCGGTTCAAGATACAGCGGTAAGTCGTTTCGGTTTATAGATTTTGGAAAATTTCAAATAATGAGTTTACTCACCAAATGATTAAAGATTATTTACATATGATGAATAATGATTTTTTAAAGTGCTTGTAAGTTTTTACATATTTTTGAAATTTTGCGACATTCTTGCACCAAGTCTGACCCCAAAACAGAATCTAGGGTAAAAATTCTAAACATAATAAAATTTGTTTAAAAATGCTACGGAGATTTACCTTTGAAATGAGCTTAAGAAATATAAAAAATGTTAATTACTTCTAGAGTTATTCCAATTTTTGAAAACACCGAAATATGACGTTTCTTTGTTGCAATGTCGTTTTATAAATTTGACATTCTGCCTCCAACTTGGGCACGGTGATCGTGTGAGGTCTTCATTTTTGTCTTGACTGACGAGAAATTCTGAGTAGGCTATTCTATTGTTTTTGACTCGTAGAATCCGAAAATAAGGTCCCAAATTGAAGCTTCTCCCCTTTCCAAGATATAGTCGAAAAATTTCATTTATTATCATTTTTATTAAAAATGATGCATTAAAATGGGAAAATAAACTTTACTATGTAATTTTGACACAAATAGTAATCATTGTTATTACATAATAATATATTCAATGAATATTGTTTAGAAACTAGATAAATGTACGTGATTGCCAACGGACATGTATTATAAACTATCTATCTGACTATCTTTTTTCTATATTATAAACTATTTTATAAACTGCTATATTATAAACTATCAGTAATAGTACCGGCAAATTATGCACGGCATCTAAGTGAACGATCGAAGTTGTTGAAAGATATGTATAAAAGCGAGATTTTAGAATTTGACTCTGGACAAAATAATGATAAAAAGTAATTGCCTGTTGTTTTTGCAAATTCTGAAGAACTATTAAATCATGTAGTAGAAAAGCGAAATATTATCATCGAATACCATGTTTAAATTATGGCTGATGGTGGGCAAGGCTTTTTTAAAATTTGCATGTCTGTGATAGCTGATGTATCAACAGATCCTCCATTGGAAAAAAGAAAAAAAGTAGTTTATAACGAAACAAACACCACAAATAACTGGACTAGTGTAAAAAATTAATAATAGTTTGTATTGGGCCAGAGATAAAAGAATCATATGCAAATATCAAAATTCTCTTTGATTTGATAAAAATTAATGATATTTCATTTAAATTTACGTGAGATTTCAAAGTTTTATTAATGGTAAATGGTCAACAAACAGCAACAGCGACATTTCCGTGTCCTTACTGTTTTATTAGTTTATCAGACATGAGAGACAATAAAGAAGCGATTTATAATACTGATAGAGACAAACATTATGAATTGAAAACATATGGCGATTTGAAAAAAGATAATCAGAAGTATGTTTCTTTAGGTCGTAAGACTAAATTCTCAAAAGATTATCACAGTATGATACATGAGCCACTGTTTGTAGAGAAAGATAATATATGTGTACTAGAAAAATGCATCATACCCGAGCTGCATATTCTACAAGGGTTTGTCAATCACCTTTTTTGGGACGGTCTAGTACCGTTACTTGGTCGAGAAAGAGCACTTACACTGGCCTATGAAACTGAAAGTAGTATCCAAAAATTATCATGGTGAAATATTTGAAGGAAATGCATGCAGAAAATTGCTGAAAGAACCCGATGAATTACTGGATCCTAATATTTATAAAGATTTAGGTCAGTTTGTTTTGATACCTTACGTAAGTGCATTTAAGGCGATGAACAAAATAGTTGATTTCTGCTTTTCTACAAGAAAAATGGACAATATTAATCACCTAGACAATTTTCATGAAGAACTAGCAAAGGCAGTAATGGCAACAGATATCTCGATCACATTTAAACTACACGTTTTATTTGAGCATCTTAAAGATTGTTTAACATTTTTCGAACATTCAGAAGGTTTAAGACTATGGTCAGAAGCAGAACAAGATGGAGAATCGGCACACAGAGAATTTTTAGGATTTTGGGAAATTACAGTTGTCGATACTTTCACCTTTAATTTTAAAAGGTCTGTGCACAAATGTGGAGGAAATACAAAGGCCGAGCGCGTAGCGCGAGGTAAATACAGTATCGAGCGCGAAGCGCGATATAAATTTACTATTGAGCGCGAAGCGCGATAATCAACAGTCGCGCGCCCTAGGCGCGCTCAAACTTGCGAACTTGTTCATGGGGAAAGAAGTCTCTTATTAGATGGATTATGGATTGGTTTATGGTTGGAAATTCCATAAATATATTTTACAGTGCCTAATTAACGAGGATGGTATTATGTGTTCAATGGATGTCCGTTTCTATTACGCGCGATGAGGCTGACACAGGAATCTTCTCAGCCTTGGAGGGCGAAAGTTGTTTTCATCGGAGCACGGGTACGCTCATAGATGGTACGATATTTGCACCTAGAGGCGATTCAATGTAAGAGGATTCCTCGTTCACGATTCAAGACCCCCCTGGGGTGAACGGGACGGTATTTGCGCCTATAGTCGATTCTCCTTCAGATTCCAGATATTTATTGAAAATGATTCATTAAGGGGTAAACATTTGTAAAATGGCATGTAACTCACATCAGTAGACTGAAATATCGAACAAATAGATGCTTGTAAAATAGAGGAAGTGTGTTGGCGTAATGAAAATTCCTTGCATGCTTGAGCAAATAACGCAGTCCTTACATATATGTGGACATAAAATGTAAATATTCTTTAGTGTTTGGAATCAACACGTTACTTGAAAATGTACTGTTTTTTCAGTAAAAATAAGGTTGAGCATTTTGAAACATAACTTTAAAAATAACAATTCAAAATTTTCTTTAATTAATAACTAATTAACACGAGATGTGACATTGGCTAATCTATGTTTTGTCCAAGGTCATTTCAGTCTCATGGTCGAACTACTGAGGGAGGTGCCACATCCTGTGATGGTTATTAATCATTGATTATATAATAATAAATGACATGTAAACGTTCCAAAATCCCTTATTATTGTTATTTCTTTTACTGTATATTTACTTGATTGCTTATTT
Source organism: Andricus curvator (assembly GCA_932195095.1). Classification (NCBI taxonomy): domain Eukaryota; kingdom Metazoa; phylum Arthropoda; class Insecta; order Hymenoptera; family Cynipidae; genus Andricus; species Andricus curvator. The sequence continues at coordinate 7,381 of CAKNYM010003765.1, read as the reverse complement.
ATTTTGAAAAATATTTCAAAAAATTTAACCTGCATAGCACGCTATATTTCATTCATATTCCAGGAATATTCCATTGGAACATTGGGAATATTTCCGTAGAATATTGCATACACTTTACAGGAACATTGAAATGTCCTACGTTGAGAATCTTGCCGTGTAATGTGGCATGAATGTTCCTTGGGAATATTGTCGGAATATGGCCCTAAATGTGTTTTGAACATTCCTGTCGAACTTTAGCTGAACATAGCGTTGTATATTCCCTGAATGTTTCTGTTGAATGTAGCCTGAATATTGCTCTGCAAGTGTGTGGCATGTTCCGGTCGAATATTGAGGCAAAATTTACAAACAAATTTCAAAAAATTCTGTCGCACTTGTCTGGAATACTCCATTGAGAGTGTTAAAAAAGTTTCAGTGAAATATCACTAGCGCATCTTCTTTAAATAATAATGTATAATGTCTATTTGAATGAATTCATTGGAACCCTGCTTGACCATTTTTCGCTTTTATTACTTCTTTTTGCACATAATACAACTTTAAATAGTAAAATTGATTTTGTGACTAAATACAAGTGTTTATACTAAATTTTGATTAATGTGCATCAGAAATCTGTTTAAAAAATCTCTATTAAGTCAGAATTTTGAAGTAAACGTGGTAAAAAAGTTCGACTGTCTAAAAACGCGTTATTTTTCGATTTTTTTGAAATAACAGATTCGAGAGATGAATGATAAAGAAATTGAAAACAAAACTGAAAACGAAAGATTTCAATATTTATTCAGAAATAAATTAGATCTAAACTTGAAATAAAAATATTATTTTAAAGGACTATCTTCCTTAACATAAATCTTCTTCACGTTCGTCTTCTTCGGTTTCTCCTTCAATTTCCTCTTCCATATCCTGGTCGTCCATCTCATTCGTTAAGTTGGCGTCTTCTTTGTTTTGTTTCTTGCTTCAAAATGTGAGAAAAATTAAAATATAGAACAAATCCATTTCTAATCAGGCAGACTGTTTTTCTTAATATTTTTTCGCATCCATCGTTGTTGGCGAGAAAAATTCGAAAATTTAATTTGATGAAAAATCAATTCTCTTGGCCACAAAAATGGTTTGGCCCGCTGAAAGCTTACAATAAATCTTCCGAATAAAAGAAGAAATTTAATTTTTACATTATTATCAGAGAAGGTATTAGATTTGTGTAAAATTTGACCCCCTTCGTTTTTGTCAAATGTCCGCGTTTTGAGACATTCTGAACCCAAAAAAACAGGTTTTCGTGAATTTGTCTGTCCATCTGCATGTGTGTATGTATGTAGATTTTTATTTTGTTACCACGATAACTTTAGAAAGAATTAACCCATTGGATTAGGCTCTGGTATACTCTTCAAGTGTCCTAAAGTGAAGGTGAAGTTCGTTAGCCAGCCATTTTGGATGAAAATTCAAAAAGTGAGCGCTTTTTCAAAATTTTTGAGACCACTTTTTTCAAATGTAAAAATTCTATATACGGATGTTCGTAGTACTCAAAAAGACAAACAATTTGTCCAAATGGCTTTTTTCTGATAAAACAAAAATTACTGGAATTATAGCATTTAATAAATTCCAAAAAACAAACGAAAATGAACATTTTAAGCCTGAAGAAACCCCTTTATCAAGAACTGATTTATCAATAAAAATGAAGGTCGGTTTAAAAGAAAATAAGCTTAATATATATTTTCAAACAAACTTTTTGAAATTTTCCGATGCACCTCAAAATATTATGGGAAACCTCATCCGAATCGGTAGAGTAAATTTTAATATCTCAATCAATTAGGTTGAAAGTTATATAGATCTATGAACACTAAAGAAGTATATATGTAATACTAATAATAAACTTACAATTCTCTTATGTATCTTTTTTTTGCTCCAGTCAACCAATTGGAGATATATTGTTTTCATTTCTACGATATTCCACGATGCGTGTGGTGCATATGCGTCGCATTTTGTGAGGGGCACGTACGTGCGAGGCTTATGCGTCGCACGATGCGAGAGGCACGTATGTGCGAGGCATATGCCTAGCATATGCCCATTTAGCATAAGCCCATTTTTTGATGATAATAATAATGTACATTATTATTATTCTAGAAATAATTAGTGTAAATAATTTACTACAGACAAAAATATGAAAAACTTCTGAAATATAAATTTAAATGTTATAAGTATTTTTAATTGACTGATGTTGACAGACTAATTTAAAAAACTAATTTTTACAAATTAAACATTAAGAAATAATGTGTTGAAATTACTCTTACAACTTTTCAAATGTTCTTAAATTAATTTGACCATTATTATATTAAAGGAAGTCTGTAATGTTCCCGCATGATCATGTGGTTGGAATAAACTTCAACATGGCGCTTCTTTTTCTGTTGGTTAGGCTAGGTCGTTCATGATCAGTTATTTATGGTGCAGTGTGACGTGTTTTTATCACGGTCTGTGCATTTTGTCGAAAAAAAACCTTTTAAATTGATAGGAAATCTAACAGGTAGTTTCATTAATATTTATTTTTAAAGTCTTGTGATTTGACATGTGTTTTTTCACTTTCACAAGTCCAAGCTTGTCTTTTTATCGCTACTGAAATTACGAGGTTTATAACCTCCATTTCAGTAGCGGTCAATTTTTAGTTTTTGTATTTTTCTAATACTTGACACAATTTGAAAAAAAACGAGTGTTTTTTCCAATTACCTTAAGGTATACCTGAAGTACAGATTGGTACAGTATCATTATACAATGTAATTTTACGAGACGCATAAAGCTCGCTTTTCACCGTCACGCGTGCCAGCTTCACGACGTGCGAGCGATATGCGTCGCATATGATGACGCATCTGCGTGGCGCGGTGAAGGCATGCGTGCAGGATTAATCCGCACGCGTGCGACCGGTACCGCTCGCACTGTGCGCGCATTTTGTTACCTGGGGGCTTTTGACCTTCTCTCTCTAATAGCAGCTAAATGAGAGGAGTTTTCATTATAATAATTCTAGGAACCGCAAATTAAATTTGTGTTAGGCTAATCTATTGAATTTACCTGAATATCGGTCTGGAAAATAGAAAAAAAATCAAGTCTCTGTGTGGAGTAATACGCCTGTTGGGTAGCTACGACAGCGCCACCAATTTGGAACTATTGGGAAGAAATTTGAATTTGAATTCAATATTAACGAAGAATCTTATAGTGAACAATTAATTTTAAACCGAATATTAACATTTTTGATGAAAATGAATTGATATTCACTGCTTTTCTCATTAAACATTGCCCAAATAACTTTGAGATACTCAATAGTTCTTGCGTCAGATGGCGCTGTTGTCAAAGTCACAGAGGTATTCTACAGGCGCATAGAAAAACGACAGCTTCCTTCGTTGTGGACATTTTCCATAACTTTGCATCCGGTCCTTGTAAGGGCCAAGAGAAAAGTCTGTCCCTTTTCTTTGATATTAAATTGATGTGAAAGGTACTAGTATTATGTGGCTTATCATACAGGTCTCTGAAAGGTGAATGTTTATTCCCTTTCAAGAAAATGTTTGTCACTTTTTACGATATTGGGAACAGAAGCATAATGGGACCATCCTTTAGTAAAATGCTATTATTTCTTAAGTTGTGGCATTCAATAGAAAGTAACTCGAGATTGAGAACTTTATATTGTTTAATTTTATCTGTACCACAATAAAGAAGTGGTTTACTAGAATGACATATAACATTTTGACGTCTTGTGAACAAATTTCTCACTGGTAGGAGCAGGCCTGTCAAATTTAGTCTGGTAGGTTGTGATCGTTCAGTTTAAAAATTGGTTCAACTCAACGATCACAACCTACTAGACTACATTTGACACGCTAAAAAACCAAATTTTCTTGATAGGGAATAACAGTTTACCTTTCAAACACCTGTACAATAAGTCACAGAATTCTAGTGTCTTTAACAATAATTTAATATCAAAGACAAGCGACAGACTTTTCTTTTGGCCCTTACAAGAACTGGATGCAAAGTTATGGAAAATGTCCACAAGGAGGGAAGCAGTGGTTTTTCCATTACTCCACACAGAGACTTGATTTTTGTTCTATTTTCCAGGCCGATATTTAGGTAAATTCAATAGATTAGCCTAACACAAATTTAATTCGCGGTTCATAGAATTATTAAAAAAAAGTCCTCTTATTTAGCTGCTATTAGAGAGAGAAGGTCAAAAGCCACATAAGTAGAAATTAAAAGAATGACTTCCAATTGGTTAACTGGAGCAAAAAAAAAAAACATCAGAGAATTGTAAGTTTATTATTAGTATTACTTATACATATACTTCTTTAGTGTTCATATATCTATAACGTTTGACCTAATTGACGGAGATATTAAGGTTTACTCTACCGATTCGGATGAGGTTTCCCATCATATTTTGAGGTGCATCGAAAAATTTCAAAATGTTTGTTTGAAAATATATATTAAGCTTATTCACTTTTGAATCGAACTTCATATTTATTGATAAATCAATGTTTGATAAATGGGTTTCTTTGGTCTTAGGGTCCAATTTAAAGAGCAAAAAAGCATTTTTAGGTGACAGACATCGATTATATATCCGAAAGACCGAAGAAACTCATTTATCAAAAATTTATTTATAACAAAAGTCGAGAAAATGGAAAAATAATTTGGAATCTAAGCTTTAAACTTGGAGTTGTTTCATTTTATATTTTTTTCCAATTGAAAAAATTACATTTATTCCTTTATGCGGAAGATCTCTTGTAAGCTTTTAGCGGACCAAACCATTTTTGTGGTCAAGGGAATTGATTTTTCATCAAAGTAAAAGGACCCCGCACAAAATACAAAGAAAAAAACGTTCAGTCGTTTGAGGTTAAACTGCCTGGAATGTATTCTTTAAGGTGTTCCGAATAAAAGTTCTTATGTTAACTACGTCCCAAAAGTCCTTAAGTTTCGAGTTACAGGCACATATCAAGTCAGTATAGCGCTCAGAAAGTTGACAATCATATAATATAAAGATCATCGATTTGTGACCTTCAAGTGCCTGTAATTCGAAACCTAAGGACTTTTGGGACTTAGTGCACATAAGAACTTTTATTCTGGACACCTTAAAGAATACATTCCAGGCAGTTTAACCTCGAACGACTGAACGTTTTTTTCTTGGTATTTTGTGCGGGGTCCTTTCGAATTTTTCTCGCCAACAACAAAAGATACGCAAAAATGTTAAGAAAATGTTTAGTCATCTAAAAAAGTTGTACCGCTTACTTTTTTATGTTATCTTACGTCGTTCGTTAAACGAAACTTCTGTAATTTTTTACTTGTTTTTAGCTACTCTGACAATACAAGCGAAAGAACCAAAACTAACTTTTCGTCATAAAAATCAGGCAATTAATTCAATTATCCCAATTTTTAAATAATGTAACGTTGAAAACATATATACATGTAATAAAACTACCTCCACAAGCATAAAATGCTTTAATATTCAAAAACTCGAACGCGCCACATTAGCCGTCGCGCTGCATTTGCCGCGGCTCCCCTATTTGGTTGAAAATTCTATTTTTTGTTGAAAATTCTATTTTTTTTTTAAATTCAATTTTTGGTTGAAAATGCATATTTTCGGGTATTCAAATAAACATCCTTTCTTAGTGGAAAATTTAGCTCTTTTAGTACAATTTTTTTGTGAAATGTGCAACGTGTTGAAACTTGAACACCTTGCCATCTTTTTTGTTAAAGAATAATCATTTTAGTTTAAAATTCCACAATTTTTCTGAAAATTTATTTATGTATCTTCAAATTCAACAATTTTCTTGAAAAGTCTTTTTTTTTAAATCAACTGTTTCATTGAAAATGTATCTATTTGGATAGGCATTTCGTTTCTCTGAATTAACAATTTATCTTCTTTGTAAGAAAAGTTCTTGGTTGAGAAGTCATCTTTCTTGGTAAAAAATTTAACTGTCTTTTTCGCTTGAAGATTCAATTATTGTGGTTGAAGTTTAACCTTTTTTATTTGAAAATTCGAGCACTTGGTTGAAAATGTAACTTTTTTGTTTTCGACAATCCTCTCTTTTACATGTAAGTTCAACTATCTGGTTGTAAATTATGCAACTATTTTTGTACAATTAATGTTTTTTTTTTGTTGAAGATTCATCTCTCTTGGTAGAAAATTATTTTTGTTTGTTTGTTGAAAATGCCACTATTTTATTAAAAATGCAATATATCTCGACTTGGAATATTGAGCGTTTCGTATCCAATTCAATATGATTCCTATACATTAGTATTTTCAAAGAATTTCTTTCTCTATTATTTTCCTATTTTCGTGAAAAATCATCCTATTTTTCCAGTTTGAGTGCATTTTGGGCTGTCAAGTCTGTTAAAATATTATGTTGGTATGTTTTGTGTTTTAATTTAGATGTTTATAAAATTAAATCGAAGACAAAATTTTGACCTAATGGGGGCGGAGGGGTGATGATCTGTGACGAAAAAGGATCAGATCGGAAAAAGATTTCAAAATAGCGTGACGTAGTTTTTTTACGGCCTCAAGCATAAAATAAATAATTTTTTTTTCTCTAGAAAAAACGAAAATATTTTATACTTTCTTTTTATATGAGTGGTACAAAAGATATAAAATTATTATTGTTGAAGATTTACCTCACGCATAAAACGCTAATAAATCAATCAAGGGTTATTGTAAAAGAAAATTATGTTTATCTTGTCTAACAGATATGTACTTATAACTTGTTTCATAATTTTAGTACGCAGTATTTATCACAAATGCAATAACAGGCATAGAATTAGTATAAAACTTTTAGTTGGTAAATTGTTTTATTCCAAAACGGGCATGCCATAAAGCATCTTTCTATCAGTTTCTTGGTGAATTGTAGCAGATAATTCTCCCTCAGAAGAATTTTTCAATCTAAATATTAATAATGATGAAAGAAGAAATGAGGTATGTTACTTATTTATGCGGTATGCATACACTTTACTCAATGTCTGCTTGGCTCAACAAGGCATTTCTCTGATTATAGTGATTATGCTAATCGTTTATTTTCTGCATTTGTTGTTGATTTTACAGTAGATTGGAATGCTTTTATAGAAATTTTTCATTTTTGTCAGAAATTACTCCGAATTATTATTCTTTATAGCTGTGCTAGTATGCTAAAATATTAATATAAAACAATTACTTAAAATTTGGTTTAAATCTGAAGTTAAAAAACTATTTCGAAAAGTTAAAGTTCTTAAGGTAGCTCATTAGTTCGTATGGTTAAAACAGCTCAGCGAACGTGCATTAATTACGTGAGGATGATTTTTGAAATTTTAGACCCATCCATACTGTAAGGATTCGTAAGATTTTTATGACCCCTCCTTCTTACTTAAGGTTTTACGTCTTTTACTTAATGTATAAACT
>CAKNYM010003738.1:0-11037 GCA_932195095.1 Andricus curvator | reverse complement strand
GATTAGTTTATATAAAATTTTAATTTCTTTTTAAAGAAAAAGGGAAGAAAATAGGAAACCTCCAAAACCTCTTCCTTCTCTTTGTATTTTTATTTTTATTTTCTCCTCTTTTCACCTCATCATTACAATATTATAAGGGTAAAAGGTTTCAACAAAATTGGTATCAGTTTAAATATATATATATACACGTTTGGTGTAACAATTGCTTGTTTCAGTAGAAGGGTCTTTTATTGGGTTAATTTATTACTGTTTTCAGTTCTCATTCAAGGAGCCCCAAAACTCGTCTTTTGAAACTACACCAGTCGTGTCGTTGTTTTCTGCGAGTCATTTATTTCTCAAACTTTCTTTAGTGCAAGATTATATTCTATTTCCCCATGAGTAACAGTACTTGCAGCAATTTTCCCATTTAAATAATTTAATTAGCATTTTTGAGTCGTTATCTTTCATCATCTTTCTGGCTGCTTCATGCGCTGCTAATTTAACTTTCTTTTCGCGTTCACTAATCGTAATGAATAGGTTTCCACGTTTTGTGTCTTCTACGACACACTTGCCCATGAATCTTCGGGTATGCGAAGGCCCTTCCTCTCTATGTATGCTGTAATTAGGCTTTGTTAAGTCATATTCTGCTGTCAACTCCTCCAACGGTCCTTTAGGGAATTCTTGTATGAGTTTGGCGTGGTTGCAACTCGAACATGAAGACTAAGACTGCCGTCCCGTGATCCCGAATAACTGGGTTGAGGATATCTTGATTCACGGTAAGAGTTTACGGGGTATTGAGGATTCAATTAATGTCTTGCATCATACTCAAGCGCGACTTTTAGGGCTGAACCTAGATTTTCAGGGTTTCTCGCTTCTACCAATCCTGATATACTATCAGGCAAACCGGGTTTGAAGGTATCAACAGCACAATCGTTAAGGGGAGCTAATAATTGCTCAACATGAGGATATTTATTTTCAAGAGCTGCTCGAGCTCTTGATTTAAGGAGAATAATCTATCGAAGAATTCACTAACATTTTCCTCTCGATTCATTCGAATAGTCAAGATTTCATGTACTCGTAAACACCATGAATAAGTTTTTCGAGGTTCAAATCTCTGTTTCATGTGTTTAATTGAATCATTAAGACCCGTGAAAGTTTTTCCGTGAATACTGTCTCGGGCCGCTCCTTTTAACCGAGCTAAGACCGCTTTAAGATACTGTGTTTCACAATTAGTCGGCACCGACGATTCTCCATTTATAATGTCTTGTATGAAATCTCTAACGGGTACGTTCTTGCCATTATAACTAGGGATGTCTACGACCCCTTATTGTACTACAAAACACTCTGCCATGGATGTCTTCATGGCTTCACTGAGGGTACTATTAATATCGTCAGTAAATTGGGTTTGATTGGGATCGTCAGGCATTTTGTATTGTTTTTGTTCAGAAATGAGGGTGTATTACAGGAGAAATTCAAAATTAATTGTTTTAGATGAGTAATTTCAATCAATAATAATTTTTAGTATTTGGAAGTTTACTTGTTTATTATCTTGGATGGTATGACAGGTATTCGCTTTTAACAATTGTTAAAATTTGCACCCCTTATGAGAAATTACTATTATGACAGCTCTATGAATTCAAAAGGTATTGGATATCTGTTATGGAGAAGTTTTTTATTGATCACGAGCGGCTAAAAGCTTCGCTGTAACGTAAGTGAAAGCTCTGATCGTACACGCGTACCCATAACTAGCAAGGGACTGCCTCTACCGTCCAGTGGTTAGGTAGGGTAAATGCTAGACGAGTACTCTTCGCTCAGAAACGAGTAGAGGAATAACGTCTGTACTAAAGTCAGCGTCAAAAGTACGCGACCCTCACTTTGATCGCTCGAAACTCGATTCCCAAAACGATCTGAAAATCTTGAAAAATTCACAGAAGCTCCTTACGGTGTCCAGAATTCAACGCAGTTTTCTAAATTTCTAAATATGAAATTGTTTACTATTTACAGACCGTTTTTCACAAACATATCATCTTGGAAAGAAATAATGATAGGAAGTTGTTTCATGGCTTAAGATGTACCCCTTCCTCAGGAGGAAGGGTTACCGACGTCCCTGCCTTTTTCCCTCCCAGCTATTGCCCACCGGGTGAGCCGGTATCCCCTTCCTTCTGAGGTCCCTATTGTTGTGAAATGGATACTTTTTTTATAACACTTTGTATATGGTGACTACTCTCATTAAATCTCGAAATATGCGTGAAGGTTTATTTCGCGAAATATTGATCTAATTTCATTTTTTGAAATTGTACTACAATCGCGTTACAAAACTGCACATCGTAAGCCATAAAATAACTTCCTATCATTATTTCTTCTCCAGATGATTTGTTTGTGGAAAACGGTCTGTAAGTAGTGAACAATTTCATATTTAGAAATTTAGAAAACTGCGTTGAATTCTGGATACCGTAAGGAGCATCTGTGAATTTTTTCACATTTTTCAAGACATCCAGCTCGTTTTGGGAAGCCTCGAAAGTCGAGGCTTAAAAAAAGTGCCTCCAAAATCCTGTTTTCAATTTGGGAGACCTTAAGCTTTCACGTATACCTGGCCAGAATTTTCTGCGATTTTTTTTTGAAGGAGTGGCGAGCGATCGAAGTGAGGGTCGCGTACTTTTGACGCCGACTTTAGTAGTCTTGCGCGCGCCAAAGCGAGCGCCTATTAATTTTTTCTTTATGAAACAGAATAAACCAAATTTATTTATATTTTTTTTTATTATAAACAGAAAATAATCCTGTCCATAGAACATTCCAGGCCTTTATAAATGTTAAAGTCTCTTTCTTATTAAAAGCTAAATTAAACAAAAAAAATTCAAAAAATATAATTTTTTTCCTTCTGCGAAAATGTGTTTTTAATTTTTTTTTAAATATTTTTTTTAACGCATCCCATAATTTACGCAAAAAAAATATTTTCTCCCTGATATATTCTGCGACTGTACTTGTAGAACATGACTGATTTTGCATGGATTCTTTCTACAGACAAAAATTGTACGTAAAATATTTTTCATAAAATGATTGGAAGTATAAAGTGTAAATTTTATTGTTTAAATAGTTTAATGTTTTTATTAGATTCTTCCTCGTTATCATTGTTTAATTGTCGTTTCAAAATGTCGATAATATCTTCCATTTGTATGAATATTAAAGTTTAAAATTGAACTGCTCTATTTGTGGTTAAAAATTGATCTTCTTGGTTTTAAATTAAACCATTTATGAACAACAATTCGAAGAGAAAAAATATAAACTGAAAATTAATGAAATGAAATTTGAACTAACATCACATCCATTGCTCAGAGTACTTGAGTGGAAATTTATGTCAATAGTCAAAAATTCGTCTTGTTTGGTAGAAAATTAATCTTTTTAGTTGAAAATTAAAATATTTGGTTAAAAATGTATGTACATATTTTATTCAAAATTCTTCTCTTCTGATAGAAAATAAATCTTCTTGTTTAAAAATGCATCTCTTTGACTGAAAACTTAAATATTTAGTTGAACATTCAACAGTTTTGTTGAAAGCTCACGTTTTTGGCTTGAAAAACGAACATTTTTTATGACATTTTTTTTATTGTTTGAAAAATCTTTTTGGGTTGATAGATTCGTGTTTTTGATTCGAAAATATTGTCTTTAGTGTATTTTTTTTGAAATAGTAGCAAAACAGCGTCATCGCTTTAAAAAAGTGTCAAATAGTTTCAACAGCGTATTGAGCCCGAGGCCTCAATTTGTAATTTTTATTCTAAGGGCTGCCAAAGCCTAATTTATGTGAAAAAAGTGACCTATTTAAACAGAAAAAAGCAGAGAAAGTGTCTTACAAAAAACGTCGCAATGAACAGTATTCGAAAGTATTGTATTTTGAATACGATGTTGTCGAAAAGCAGATTTCCAGAGAATATCTCGTGAGTGCGAAGCAATAATTTTTAGTTCGACGTTTTTTGCAGCAAGACTAATTTCTAATCCAAAAAGTGACTAAAAGTCAATATGTGCATCAATAGTGTGAGTAATGTTCTCTTAGATTTGATAGCATTCCGAAGAATTCGATTCATAAGACTTGAAACAATTAAAGTTAACATAAAAGGATGGAAACAAATTGGAAAAAATTTTAAAACTTCAAAAAATTGCATTGATTTTAGTAAGTTTAAAATGATTTTACAAAAATACAAGAGAATTAAAAATAATTTGATGAAATGTTGAAGAATTAAAAATTAGTTTAAAACACTTCAAGACGAATCAAACACAAGCTGAAGATTTAAAAAAATCCATTGAACTGAATAGAATTGATTTAAATTAAAAGAATTCAGGTGAAGTAAACAAATTCTAAAGAGATAATAAAAGAATTCTGAATGAATTAGTAATAATTCAGGGTGAATTAAAAATGAATTCAAATTAATTGCAAAACATATTTGGAAATCTCTTCAAATCTGTGAAAACTTTCTCTTAAAGACATTTAAAGCCTTGAAAATTCCTTTAAAAATTAATAATATCATGAAAGTGCATTAAAATCTTCAAAAACACTTTAAAATATTTTAAATCCTTTGAAATCTTTTAAAATTTCTTCAAACTTTTAAGGATCTTGAAAATTCCTTGGAATTACAAATAAAAATTTTAAATCTGTAAAATCCTTTGAAATTATTGAAATCTATTAAAAAGATTTCTTGGAATCTTTTGAAATATTCTAAATAATTTCAATAAAATTCTGAAAGTGACTGTTTAGCAGCCCTAGTTATTCTTGACAGAGGCTTAACGTTCTTCTTACAGAAATTCCCTGACTTTTCCCATTTTTTCGAAATCCCTGACTCGTCCCTGATTTTCAAGGCTTCCCTAATCTGCAGTCACCCTGGTTTCATTAAGATATATATATTACTAGGGTTTCTGCAAAACTTCATTTTCAAAATTCCCTGGCGATTATTATTTAAAGACCAAAATTCTGAACTTGTAACTTTTTACATATACAATCTTTTATAATAGGATTGAAACAAATTTGAATTCATCAATTTTCAAAATCTAGGCTACTACAATTTTATTTGATTGAAGAAATGAAAGAGTGACATATTTAAACAAAAGGAGTGACCAAACGCGATTAATCCCCAACCCAAAAAGTGACTAACAGTGACTAATGAGAATTAATAATGTGTATAATGTCCTTTTGAATTAAAAAAAATTTCAAAGAACTCGATGAAACTTACAAAAGTTCCAGGTAAATTTTAAAAAATTCAGGATAATTTCAAAAGACTTCAAAACCATTCAACTTAAATTCAGAAAGATTGGAGAAATCCCCAAAATTTGCTCGATTCCAATCAAATTGGAGTGAATTTAGTGAAATTTCAAAGAAATGAAAAAAATTCGATAAAATTTAAAGGTAAACTGAATTCAGTCTGAAATGAGTTTAGAAAAATTCTAGGAAATTTAAAAGAATTTGATGAAGTGCTGACTTCAGGATGAATTAAACAAAAACTGAAGAGAAATAAAAAATAAAATGCCTTGTAATCTTTTAAAATATCATGAAATAATAAATTAATAGAAAAATTTTAGTTATAAATTACTTTCTAATATTTTTAAATTCCCTAAAATATTTCAAATTCTTTAAAAGATCTTGAAATCACTTGAAATCGCTTGAAACTTTGTAAAGTTATTGAAAATCCCCTGGAATTTTTAAAAATACCCTTAGATATTGCAAGTTCTTCAAAATCGCTTGAAATGCCTTGAAATTTATTGAAGCTCTTAGAAAGTCCTTTGGTTTTTAAAAATACCTAAAATATTTCAAATTCTTTGAATTAATTGAAAATTCCGTGGAATCTTTTAAGATATCCTAAAATCTTTCAAATTCTTTAAAATCTTTGATAATGCCTTGAAATATTTGAAAATATTCTTAAAATCATACGAAATCCATGAATTCTTGTAAATAAATTATTAGAAATCTATTGAAATATTATAATATCCCTTGAAATTACATGAAATCTGATGATATTACCTGAAATCCTGAAAAATATATCAACATATCTTGTGAGCTTCCAAAATCACTAAAAATCATTGAAATCCTCGGAAATCTTATAAAATAACTTGGGATTTTTCGAGATATCATAATAGAGCCCACAAAATTGTTCCATATTTTTTAAACTTCCAAGAAACTTTTCAATATCACATGCAAATTCTTCAAATACCTTAAAAACAGTCAACCCGGTAGAAATTCATGGAAATTTTGTTAATCTTTTCAAAGTGCGGTTTTAAAAAGCCCTCAAATATTTAGAATCTTTTTTTTTAAATTTGTGATCGAAATGAAATCTACTTTCTCATGAATAATTTCATGCAAAAAGAGCATGAAATACATTCACAAATCAAAATTCGATTTCCAAACTACCTCCTTTTCGGCTTCTTAGAGACAAATAAATAACAAAGGAGAAAAGAGGAAGAATTGAATTACTTAATAATTGAAATACCCGAATCAAGTAGTGTCACGCCTACCCTGAAAGGGAAATGGCTTAATGGTATACATACTGAAATGTTTTAAAAGTACCCCAAGATATTTCAAAAACTTCAAAATCTTTTGGGATTCCTTAAAATTTGCAAATCTCTTGAAAGTGCTTCGGAATCTAGGCCCTATAAATCTAGGCCCTATAATCTAGGTTCTATAAAATCGATCTATATTTTCGAAATTTGAGGAAAGTATTTGACACAATACCCCATGCAAAATTTTTTAAATCTCTTGAAAATGCTTTAGAATCTTTTTAAATACTCTAAAATATTTCAAAGCCTCTGAAACCAATTAAATATTCCTTATACTCTTTTGAAATACTCTTAAAGTTTCCAAATCCTTTGAAATCTTCTGAAATCAATTGAAACATTGTAAAGCTCTTGAAAATGCCTTAGAATCTTTTAAAATACCATAAAATAATTCAGATCGTATGAGGGATTATTGAAATAAAAAAACTTCGATTCTTTAAAAATCACTTGAAACTTTTTTAAGCTTTCGAAAATGTCCTGGCATCTTATAAAATACTCTGAAAGTTCTCAAATCCTTTACAATTTTTTGAAATTCCTTTAAATTATTGAAATCTCTTGGAAATGCCTTGGAGTCTTTTTAAATTCCTTAAATATTCTGTTATGTACCCTGCCTTAATACTCCCTACATATATATATATATAAATCATAATAATAACATAATCTTTATATATGTAGAATAATCAATACAATGTACACTTGTCATTGCGCATGTACCACTTGTAGCTTGTATGACTAGTAGAAGGTTCTGGAAGCCCTAATCGATACGCTACCACCCCTTTGGGTCGGTCTTCCAGTTAGGGGGTCAGTCTCTTACAACCCGTCTTGTCTATCACGCGTCTTGTACATTAGTCGCGCTTATCAACCCTTTTGTCACAACTTTTGAGTAATCTTCGACTAATAAATATATATTATTCAATAATTATCAAGTACTTATTTGGCGATCCTGTGACCCATAACAATTCATTTGAAATATTTTAAAATTACTTGAAATTTGAAATTTTTAAAGCTTTCGAAAATTCCTTGGAATCTTCTAAAATACTCAAAAATATTTCAAATCCTCTGAAATGAATTGAAAACTCCTTGGAATCTTTTAGAATAATCTAAAAGTTTTAAAATCCTTAAAACTTTTTTTAAATTCCTTGAAACTTGAAATTTTTTTGAATTGCCTTTGAATTTTTTTTAAATATTCTAAAATATTTAGAATCCTCTGAAATCAATTGAAAATTCCTTGGCTTATTGAAATTGTTTTAATCTCTTTAAAATCAAATGAAAATTTTTAAAATAGCTTAATAGTTTTCAAGTCCTTGAAACATTTTTTTAATTCCTTGAAACTTGAATTATTTTTGAAATGCCTTTGAAATTTTTGAAAATATTCTGAAATATTCAGAATCCTTTGAAGGCAATTACTGAAATCAATCGAAAATTCCTTGGATTCTTGAAATTTTTTTAATCTCTTTAAAATCAAATGAAAATGTTTCAAATAGCCTAAAATATTTCAAATACTCTGAAATCAATTAAATTACTGAAATAAAATGAAAAATCCTTGTAATCTTAAAGAAAACTCTAAAAGTTTTCAAATACTCTAATTTCTTTGAAGTTCCTTCAAATTGTTGAAATCTCTTGAAAATACCTTGGATTCTTTTAAAATACCCTAAAATATTCCTAATCCTTAAAAATTCTTTCAAATTATTGAAATAAATACAAAAATTTTTGAATTCCTTCAAAATTCCCTTAAATATTTCAAGCCTATTAAAATCTTTCAAAATTCCTTGAAATTATTGACATCTCTTTAAAATGCCTTGGATATTTTCTATACACTACAATATGCCCGATCCTTTAAATTTTTTTTTCAATTATTGAAATAACAAAATAATTCCTTGGAATCTTCTGAAATTCTCTAAAATATTTTCCTAATATATATATTCAGTTGAAATCTTTTAAAATCACTTGATATTTTTTAAATCCTCTGAAGTCCAATGAAATTACTGAAATCAATTGAAAATTCCTTATAATCTGTTAAAATACCCTAAAACATTTCAAATCCTTCAACATCTTTTGAAATTCGTTGAAATTATTTAAATCTCTTAAAAATGCTTTAGATTCTAACAAAAACACCTATAATATTTCCAATCCTTTGCAATTTCTTCAAATTATTGAAATAAATACCAAATTCCTTCGAATCTTTAAAAATTCCCTAAAATTTTTCAAGTTCTTTAAAATCTTTAAAATCACTTGAAACTCTTTAAAGCTTTCGAAAATGACTCGGAATCTTTGAAGATCATCTAATATCAGTTAAATTACTGAAACTTATTGAAATTTTGTTAGAACCTTTTTAAAAAATTCTCTAAAATTTTTCAAACACTTAAACTTTTTTTTGGATTCCTTAAAATGTTGTAAAGCTTTCGAAAATGCCGTGAAATTTTTTAAATACCCTAAAATATTTCAAGTTTTTCAAAATCACTTTAAACTATTTAGAACTATTGAAAATTCCTTGCAATCATTTAAAATTTCCTAATGATTTATTTTAAATATTTCAAACTCACTCATCAATTGAATTACTAAAATCAGTTGAAGATTCCTTGAAACCTATAAAATATCCTAAAAATTTTCAAACCCTCTAAAATCTTTTGGCATTCATTGAAATTATTGTCATCTCTTTCAAATGCCTTGGATTCTTTTCAAATGCCCTAAAATATGCCCAGTCCTTCGAAATTCCTTCAAATTATTAAAATAAATAACAAATTCCTTGGAATCTTATGAAACCCTTTCAAATATTTTTCTACAATATATATCAATTCGAAATCTTTTAAAATCAATTGAAAATTTTTAAATCCTCTGAAATCATATTAAATTAGTGAAATCAATAGAAAACTCCTTAAAATATTATATAATACCTCAAAATGTTTCAAATTCTTTGAAATCTTTCAAAATTCCTTGCAATTGTTTAAAGCTCTTGAAAATTTCTTGGATTTAAAAAAAATACCATATAGTCTTTAAACTTCTTTTAAATCCCTTCAAATTATCAAAATCAATTCCTTAAAGTATCGGTAATTTTTCTCAAATAGGAGTGTCCCTTAAGAGCGTAACAATGCTTAATTTGAACATCTTTTTAAATCATAAAATGTTTGATCTGTAGACATACACAGATCTTTGTCATACTTCTATTCAAACCGAAAAAAATAATTATTCGAATATGTCACTATAAGGAAATGGAGATATTAATTCTATAGGTAAAGTATAACCGAAACTTAGACGAGTTTCACAAATGATATTTAATATTATAACTATAATTAAATTATAATAGAAATGACAGTTACAGAGCGTACAAATGATTAATTTGAAAATTTCTTGTCTGCGTGAAAAGTTTAAAAACAGACTACCATCACAATTGAGGATATAGTTCATTACTCACCTTATAATATATTTCACGTATTTCGCCTCTTACAGACTTTACAGTGCAAGGGTTGGCAACACTGATCCAACCTTTTCCTATCTCTGTCTCTATTTAACACAGTAACAGTAACACGCCATGGCGCTATACTATTCTCTTTACTCACCGAAATTATTTCTTTCATTATTCATTCATATTGTATACAACACGCGGATCACATTACCAAATACGGAGAAACACGTTGTCGTATTATCGAACTCGAACCATAATTTGATTCGATTACTATTTCCAACAGTGATCCCGAAAAGGCCGCATTGACATGTGCATTAGGGCGTATCTAAAAAAAAAGTTGTTTGCGCGAAGTTCTAATAGCAATGAAAACTTTCTTTTGAGAGTCAAAAACACTCCCCTAAAGTTTCATAAAAAAAATTCCTTCTGTCTCCGCATCGTTGAAAATATTGAAAATACATTCTCATTAACGTATATCACACATTATCTGCTCAAATAGTCGAGAAATTTACCATGAATCTAAGAAAATAGCGAAAAAGTCGACTTTTTTCGATTTTTTGAAACTTCAAAGTCAATTAGGGAGGGTACAAAATATTTTAATGGAATTATCGCTATACGGGTATAAATCGACTTACTTTGAACTATTTTTATTGGTAATTTAAATCTGAAAAAAAAAAATTTTTGCTGTTCAAATTTGAAGAAGTGCTTCGTTTTTTTGGTGATTTATAGCTATATCTACGATGCGGAGACAGAAGGAATTTTTTGTTATGAAACTTTAGGGGAGTGTTTTTGACTCCCAAAAGAATGTTTTCATTGCTATTAGAACTTCGCGCTAACAACTTTTTTTTTCGATACGCCCTAATGTGCTTGCTTCGACTGAATCGCGCTCATTGGCTTTAGTTCGCGTACGTATTTAAAATTCAAATACAGACGCGCACTGCAGCCAATGAACGTCACTCCAATCCAAGAAATCGCAGATCAAGGCGGCTCTGTCGGGATCAATGACTTCAACTGGAGAACGAAAATCGTTACACGTTCCATTACTGTCTAACGCACTGATGCCTCGTGTCACACGCATATTATTATTATATTATTATAGATTAGCAGTTCGAACTCGAAAGTTC